>BQNB010077857.1:0-29697 GCA_026074375.1 Tanacetum coccineum
GCACTTCTGGGTGCACGGGCCATTGTGATGAAAATGGCACTTGGTGCACTTAGGCAAAGATCCCCCATACGGCTTCTTTTTGCCTATCCCCATATTATAAATAGGGGTATTTTGTCCTCGTCTTGTCGCAGGTGCCATGATTCGTCTACGACACAAGAGGCAAAACGTGAGGTCATAATGATGACAGAATATAATAATGTATAGATGAGGTAACAACACAAGAGAGGTATATAGTACAACATAACACATCTATTTCATTCATAACTTTGAAAATCTTACATGAAATAGTTGTCTGATTATACGAAATACAATACAAAAGATCTAAGGCTATGCTAGCGGGGAAAAACCCCTAATACTTAACATGCATGTACAATGACCTAGCGAGATAAGATAACATAAATCACTAGACGTGACTGTCCGCATCCCCTGAAGCATCCTGGTGATCCGGAATCCTAGCATCTGGTGCTGGCTGTCTAGCTCTCCGCTGTCCTCGCAGTGCTAGCAACTCGGTCTGCATGTCGCCCATCTCTCGCCTCATGTCTCTCATCACACGGAGAGTCTCTACCATCTGTGCCTGACGCCTACGGTCAGTCTCTCGAAGCGCTGCTATCTCAGCCTGCTGCATCTGAAAGCGAGTCTCATGTACCTGATGTTGTGTCTGAATGAGAGTACCCTGCAGCTGTAGCTGTGTCTGATGTGCCTGGAGATGGGTCTCGTGTGCATACACATGATCACGGTGGGTCTGAAGCTCCTGATGGGTCGCCTGACTCAATCCTATCGAGTGAGCCCAAGCCTCTCGGGAAGCATAGGCCTCCTCCTCCACCATCCATACTGTCTCCTGGAGAGTCATCCTATCCCCCATAAGTAAATCGACCCGCTGCGAGTCCATATCGACTCGTTGTGATATACGAGACCTACTATCCTGAGCATCCTCTAGTAAAGCATACAAGTCCTGTGTATCATGCTCATGGAGCTCAACAAGCTCTATGACCCTAGTATTGACCTCTCCCACGGTCATAGGTGTTATCTCTGGAACTGCCTCTGCCGAATCTACCCAAGTATTCCTAATACCGTACCCAACATCTCTAATCCCATGTCGCCTCTCTTCAGCATCTACCGTGCTGACAAATCTATAATCTATCCCTGACCTCTGGTAGGTCTAGCAGTAGAACTCTCCCCGACCTCGTATTTAGAGCCTAGGGTGGACAAATACAACCTCTTACAGGGAGGCTGCTCAGACTCGGGAATATCATCCCTACAGTCAACAGGTGGTGGTATGTATAGAGATGGTGGTAGTGGAGGTGATGGTAATGCGCCAATAACTGCATCAATAAGGGTCTGGGTGGATGCTATCCTGAGTGTCTGGATTTAGGTTGGACACCCAGATGATGGTAGTAAGGGTGATGGCACAGGTGGTGGTGATGAATGTGCAGGTGGGGCCATGCTCCTAACAAGACGGTCCCCTGCAGAGGGTGGTAATAATGAGATAGGTGGTGATGGTGATGGAGTAGTCATGGCCAGAAGTCTCTCAACCTCTGCCTCTGGTGGAAGGGATATGGAAGTCTGAGGCCGGACAGTAATCCTAGCCCCAATAGTAATGTCAGTGGAGGGTGGTGGTATAACAGGCTCTGTTCCCATAGGTGGGAAAACAGACTCATCAACAGGTACAACAATAGCAGAGTCGGCCGAAGCTAAGTGCTCCTCCTCCTCCTCCTCGTCCTCATCATCCTCATCCACACCATCAGCGTCATCCCTAGATGAATCGCCGTCATCATCATCTCCATCATCTTTCTCGTCCATAGGATAGTCGACCGGACCATCCTCTGTCTCATCATCCTCGTACTCCTCTGGATCCTCCTCGGGATCCGACTCAGTAACATATACGGGTGACTCAATAGTAAGTGAATCAACAGGAGGTAATGGCTGCTCCTCAGCTAGAAACTCATACTCATCCTCCAAAGGTATATACTCAGGGTATATAGGCTCTGGCACGTAGTCAGGATCATGTGCCTGTACGAACATAGGCTCACGCTCATCCTCGTCCTGAGGAACTGGCGGTGTATGTGGATCCTCTGGGCCTGGTATGTAATCCGGTGATGGTGGGGCTACTGGCTGCATCAGGAGTTTGTCGTATCCTAATACGATGACTAATGGGATGCCTCCCTCAGATATCTCCTCATCATCGGCTCCCCAGAAGGCTCTGTCGAGCTCAGAGTTAGTGTAAACGGAAGTGTAGGTAACCGTAGATGTCGCAGAAGACATGATTACTGCAAAAAGCAAAAATAATAACCTAATAAGTATTATTTAATATGAAAGATCGGAAAGATAATGTCTGTAAGCTTTAATTATAAAAGTCTTATATAATTATACGTAATACATTTATAAACCATATCAATCCATGTAACACATTAGTACCCTACTAATGCTAAAACAATGCGTGTCATGTAAAGCATATATGTGCTAATGAAATAAGTAATGCAGGTTTTTTTTTTTATTTATTATTTTATTTTTGTTTCATTCCCTCACAAATCCCATTATTGAAGCAGTGTTAGAAAATGTTATAGTCCAGACAAGACTTTTGACCTGGTTCTCTATAACCTTGGCTCTGGTACCAATCTGTAACACCCTCAAATCTGAGTACGCAGCGGAATGTTGAATATCCGAGGGCGTTACTTTATGGATCAATAGCACAAGATAACAGAACGACCACTAACGTGTCGTTTTAATAAGATACATTTGATTAACAAAATACTTGTTTATTACATAAGCTCATGGCTTCAATTTGTTCGACATTGTAAGTAAAGATTTTGGTTTATAACAATGTTTCCCAAAATGTAATATTCCTAAATCTTTATAGTACTAGACTCTTTCCATAGAGTACCCCCAATGTATCTGAGCAACCTCGTGCCTTATTGACCTGAGAAAACATGCTTAAAAATATCAACATAAAGTTGGTGAATTCTAGGTTTAAGGTAAATTCAATAGTATGGACCAAGATTTCCAAGTGTATGATTAAGCAACAAATGCAAACATCATAAAAAGTAATTACGTTTTCCTAAGCTCATGACACTGAAGCTCGACATGTATGAATGCAATATATTGCCAATGAATGCCCGTGAATGATGTTCTAACCCGCAACATCCCAAATCTGACATGGTATACGTTCGTTCCCGGTGATAGCTAATCACCCAAACGGGGATTGTCAATCCTAAATAGATCTATTTATAACATCCATGCTCATAATCCAGTAATTGACAGTTCATGATAAAGGCTCATGGGTTATCGTTACTTAGGCAACACGTATTCATATAGTATAAAATGTACACTTGCGTCTAATTTGTAAAACAAGCATGTTCTCACCCCAAAGATGTAAATCATTTAAGAAATTGTAAAACATGGGGCTATGAACTCACCTTAGTAAATAGTCCTCTAAAATGATAATAGATATCCAAGTATGAATCACACCGTCAAATACCTAAGTAAATACGGCCAGTCTTAGTCTACAAATTTTCAAAGATTCAATGTATAAACTTACAATAAATTTCTAGTTTATATATACTGTTATCATTTGCGTGGTGGTGGACATGATCATTGTATTTGTAATTTCAATGGCTCTTGGGAATCGTATAAACTTTGTTAATAAATATTCTTATTTATTAAGTCGTGGTTAAAACCGAATAATATCGAAATATATTATAATTCGTTGGAATCGTTAAGTGTTTAAAAAAAACTTTTTTTTACAAAATACCCTCAAGTTTCTTATAATTACCAACCAGTCCCTAGGTTTATTGAATATATAACATTTACATTTTAAACCCTTAAGTTTCAATAATTTCACTTTTAGTCCTCTAACTATACAAAGTTTCACTTTAGGTCCATATAGTTTCACATCACTCCCTTAACTTTCAGAACATTCAAAACAGCCCCTAGACTTATTAAAGTCAAAAATGACAGTTTTAACCCTATAGTTTGCAAATTGACACTTTTAGCCCCTTAACTCGTCAAAATAACATTTTAAGTCCGTTTAAGGTCTAACAAGTGGCAAGAAGTTTTATTTACTCCCAATAAGTCCCATAAGCTGCTGTCAGTCCATAAATAAGCTCGGATGAGCTTATTTCAGCTTAATGAGCTTATTGGGCCTTATTGGACCTGTTAAGGTCCAATAAGCTATTTAAAGGTCCAATTCGAATTTTAAGAGCATAAAAGTCTTCATTAAGCTTATTTAAGCTTACTAAGTCTGTTTGGCCAGAATATAAGCTCGGGTGAGCTTATTTGAGCTTATTCGAGCTTATTGGGCTCGTTGGCCCAATAGCTCTAGCCCGAAAGGTACAAAAGGGTTTCTCATGTGATCTAACTTATTTTCTCACTTCATTAAGCACCTAAGGTTATAATTAAGCTGACTTAACCGCGTGGTTTATACAATAAGTAATAAGCTCTCGTTATTGAGCTGTTAGGCCTATTAAGGGTCCAAATAGGTTTTTGAGTGGTTTGACTTGACCTATTAGGGTCCATTAGCTTTACTTAGGTCCACTAAGTCCATTAAGCTTATACAAGTTCACCAATAAGCTGTTCAAATCTTATTATGAGCTTATGGCTCGAGTTGGGCTTATCAATGGGCTAATAAGCCTGTTAAGGGTTTGGTTGGTTTTCAAAACATGCAAAGGTCCATTTTGGTTTCTACTAAGGTCGTTGGATTAATGATAAGCTCATTGAGCTTATAACTAAGCTACGAGTCACCACCCGAGGACTTGGAACCGGTGAGTCCAAAGTTGTGAGCTCATGTGGGTCGATACAAGGCCCATTAGGGAAATGGCCCATTGCTCACTCCTTAGTAATATATATGTTACGATAAGTATGTCCTAGTGTCTCAAACCGTGTATTCATCTCATATATACTTCGTGCATTATATGCAATCGCTTGTTAAGGTCGCACACACGTTCCCAAGCCATCGTATCTTGTTTACAACAAAAGTTTACATATGATTTCTCTAAAAATGAACGGTTTTTAAAACCTTGTTTGCTACTAAATACATTACA
This sequence comes from Tanacetum coccineum, assembly GCA_026074375.1. NCBI lineage: Eukaryota > Viridiplantae > Streptophyta > Magnoliopsida > Asterales > Asteraceae > Tanacetum > Tanacetum coccineum. The sequence goes on from BQNB010077857.1 coordinate 5,037, forward strand.
CGTTTTCTTTATATTTTAACACCACACAAGTTGTATACGCAATCACATTGCGTATAACCCGTCCATTTTTGTATTTAACAAGCGATTTCTTAAGCTAGCACACCATATATACATATACACGACATATAGACTAGTTAACAAGAAAAGGAACACGCATATTATAATGGTATGGGTTTGTATGTGACTTACAAGGGTTCTAGTGTTCGTGGAAAGAGTTTGGCAAGCAACTAGCTTCGTGTACACACCCGTGTGTGTCTTAAACCCAAGCTTCTAAGCTTCCTATGTCCCTTGTATGACCTTAGACATGCTTAGGTGATTGAGAGTGGTATTGGTTTGGATTGATGTAACCCAATTGAAACAAGAAAGGGATGATATGTTTTGTTTGCTTGAGAGAGTTTAAGAGTTTTGGAAATGTATTAAGTGAGCTTGTGAGTGTGTATTTATAGGCAAATGAGCTATTTAGCTCCTCTTGGTCCTAAGCCAACTAGAAAACGAGCCATATAGGTGGTTTTGGGGATTTCTAGTTGCTTACACATGGTATTATGTTAAACCACTTGAGTACAAGTTTTAATTAGGCAATGTTGTACAAGATTTGCTTAGATACTAGAAATCTTAAGGATTTGTATATATACATGCATGTAGCCGTGGGATCCAAAGGAAACAAAGGGCAAATGGTTATTAACCATTGTGTAATAACTTAGTGGGAGACATTTAGGACTAACATTAATTAACTAGGAGATGTACAAGTACTTTAGGATCATTAGTAGGATTTTTAGGTATGTGTATGTGTGTAACGTGTAGAATCAAGGAGAGACAAGGCTTGAGATCTTGTTAAGGTTATACTAGTACAAGTTTTAATTACCTTAAGATGTTCATGTACTTAGGAAGATTTCTAGTTGATTTAGCACATGTGACAATTGGTTTAGGGGTCTCATTTGTCCATAATCGGCCAACATGGGTTTTTAACACAATAATTGATTAATTTTTGTGTTTAAGGTTTAAAAGTGGGTATTGGTTTGAGTCTAGGTAAGTCTAGGTATTTCCGGAGTGTATCAAAATGTATTTATTGCAAAACGAAACTTTCCTTTTAACGTGACCAATAAAAATAAATTACGCAAAGTTAATAATTATCTTCTTAATAATTATATATTACTTGGTTGATGTAAACCTTAATTTATTTGACGACCGTTTACATTAAATGATTATTTCTAGTCTACGCAATTTGTTTTAAAAGTTTATTTAAAAGTAAACGAGTATAAGACCAAAATAAATAGTGACAAATACTAGGAGTCGTAAAATGACCTGAAATTGAGAAATGTTACACTTATTATCTTACACAACTTATTAGCCAACTATCTCAAATGGATTCCAGTTTCAATAACGAAAATGAACCATGGGAATTCAGTCTAGATATAGATGATTCCGATCTCCATTTAACACCTGTTGTGCGTTCCTCTAGTAGCACATATGTTGCACCATCTGCTTACACCCCAAACCCAGTTAGGATAATACCCGGTCCTGCAGGTATTGTTCAGCTCTCTAGTAGCACACGTGTTGAACCATCTCCCTCAACCCCAAATCCAGTTAGGATAATACCCGGTCCTGCGGGTATTGTTCAGCAAGCCAAGCTGCTTAAAGAAAAGTTATTTATTCTTGATTCAGATAGGGCTTTAATGTCGACACAACAATATATGCAAAAAATTATTGAGGATGTGGGTGAGTATGATGATTTCAACAGTGGGGCGTGGGCTAGCACCACTAACTATGTGAATGCATTTGGTGGCACTGTAACTGGATGTTTGGGAGACATCAACAACTTTCTGAAAAAGGGAAAACTTGAACAAGTTGTTGCAATAGTGAAGTCTTGTTCTCCGAATATGCTTGGCGATCTAAATCTGACTCTGAAAGATCTATCATGTACAATACCTGGAACAATACATTACAAAGTCCTTGATGTGGGTAGTTATGGAAAGGATTACTAGCTAATGTCCTTGTTTTTACTCCTAAACACCTTAACATTACAAAGCGAAATGTGATTGAGGTTTTCCGTAAAGATACAGTTCCTGGAAGTGGCAGTGGTTAACCTTAACATTTATATAACGTTTTTTTTTATTATAACGTATTTTTTTATTATTTATGTAATGTTTTTATTATTAATAAAATTTAAATTTGAAGTTAAAAAAAAATGAAGGTCGCCTCATAGTGACAAAAGGTCGCATGTAAGTCGCAGGAGAGAGAAAGCTAATGTGACGCTGGAAAGTACAGGTCGGGACCTATAACGATATATAGCGGGCAGCCTAACATTTTCACCATTAAGGGGGGTGTTTGGGATTGCTTGAAAATAGATTATGCGTTTTGAAAATAAATAATCAGATAATCGGCTGTTACAAAACATGATTTTAAAATTTAGTGTTTGGATTAGATTATGTTGTATGATATCGCAATAATCAGATAATCAGTTTTTTAAGTGTTTGGCAAATCAGATTATTTAATGATCTATGGGTAAAATGACAAAGATAGACATTAATATATTTTAGAGGGTGTTTGTTATTGCGTTTGTATACAAATGATTTTATTATTTCATTTCAAAAACGATATAATCAACTCACTAGTGTTTGGATAGTCAAAGTTAATAATTGATTATTCACGGTTATAACCTTTTCAAAAACTTGGTTCGTAAAAAGCAAGTACACACTTACTTTTTGAAAACGTAATTTTCATTTCTTCAAAAAATTACAAAACTATCCTTCAATTATTACTTTGTACTACCCACTAGTATTATACATTAAAATATATTAATGTCTATCTTTGTCATTTTACCCATAGATCATTAAATAATCTGATTTGCCAAACACTTAAAAAACTGATTATCTGATTATTGCGTTAACATACAACATAATCTAATCCAAACACTAAATTTTAAAATCACGTTTTTTACAGCTAATTATCTGATTATCCATTTTCAAAACGCATAATTTATTTTCAATAAGCAATCCCAAACACCCCTTAATGTATAATACTAGTGGGTAGTACAAAGTAATAATTGAAGGATAGTTTTGTAATTTTTTAAAGAAATGTAAATTACGTTTTCAAAAAGTAAGTGTGTACTTGCTTTTTACAAACCACGTTTTGAAAGGTTATAACCGTGAATAATCAAAAATTAAGTTTGACTATCCAAACACTAGTGAGTTGATTATAGCATTTTTAAAATGAAATAATCAAATAATTTGTTTACAAACGCAATAACAAACACCCTCTAAAACACCAAACCACGTTTCCAATTTCTTCCCCCTTCCCCTCTTCCAATAAAAACCATTCATAAAAGGGTTTTAGCCGTATAATAGCAACGTACTTTCTCTATTGTTTCATTTTGGTACGTGATTTTTTTTTGTTTCACTTAATGTAACGAACTTTCAAGTTTTGTGTTAATTTGCACCATCAAACTTGTTTAAACCGGGAAACCAGCTATATTTTTTGAACCACTTAACGACGTTTGCAACGTCAGTGCTTTTAGCCAATAACGTTTTGCAACGTTAGTCCCCTTTAACCTAACGGTGTTTTTTTATTTATTTTTTAATATTTTTAAATTTATACACGTTTTTATATACGCATTTTTATACAAATATTTTTATACAAGCATTTTTTACACACGTTTTTATACACACATTTTTATATACATATTTTTATATACACGTTTTTATACAAATATTTATGAACACATATTTTTATACACATATTTTTATACGCATATTTTTATACATATATTTTTACACACGTTTTTATACACATTTTTATACACATTTTTATACACGTTTTTATACACTTTTTATACACGTTTTTATACACACATTTTATACACATTTTTATACACACATTTTATACATACATTTTTTTACATGCATTTTTATACACGTTTTTACACACATTTTTATACACGTTTTTATACACACGTTTTTATATACACATTTTTACACACGTTTTTATACATGTTTTAACACACATTTTTACACACCTTTTTTACACATTTTTATACACATATTTTTATACATGTTTTTATACACGCGTTTTTACACACACGTTTTTATACACATGTTTTTATACACACTTTATATATAGATTTTTATACAAGTTTTTATACACACATTTTTATACATATTTTTTACACATTTTTATACACGTTTTATGCAGACGTTTTATACACGTGTATAATAGCATGTGTAAAAATATTTGTATAAAAATGTGTATTAAAATGTGTGTATAAAAATATGTGTAAAAATGTGTGCATAAAATCGTATATACAAATGTATATAAAAATGTATAAAAAGTGTATAAAAAAGTATATAAAAACATGAGTACAAAAACATGTGTATAAAAACGTGTGTATAAAAAAGTACACGTAACCAAATGATGGAACTTTATATAAAAAAGTCACAATACCAAAACGGAACATTAGAGAAAGTATTAAACATGTCACGTAGGCTTTTTTCTGGTTTTATAACTTTTTCCCGGTTGCCAGTCAAGGTTGGTGCAAATTAACAGAAAACTTGAAAGTTCGTTACATTAAGTGGAACAAAAAAAAGTTCACGTACCAAAACAAAACATTTAAGAAAGTACGTCGCTATTGTACGACTAAAACCATTCATAAAAAAACCCTTTTATCAAACCAACCCATTTTCAAAAACCCTTTATAAAAGATGACAGCTGATCACAACAATGCATGAATAACCCGGATAAAAGTCGACCCAAAACCTGATTACGTCATCGTGACATCACCACAAGGGTTGAATGAAAATGAAAACGAAAGAGATGGTGGGTTGGGGCCTTCGTGTGGTGTGGTTGCAGATGAGGTTATAAGTATTTGGTAGTCGTTTTGGTGGTGGGGGAAGTTTGTCTTCTTGGTTTTGTTTTTGGATCTTTTGGGGGTTTCTTTCTTTCTTTGGATTGGTCCTTATCTTATGGATAAGGTAATAATAATTGTTTTCATTTTATGGGTTTTGTGAATTATATTGGAAAAATGTGTTCTTGATATGTTTCATGTCGAATTCATAGTTTTTGGCTCAATTTACACGCTCAAAACGAAGCTCAAAAGTAAGCGCTTTTGGAAATAATGGTTAATGACTTGCGACTCTTAACACTAAAATGTGAGAGGTATCAAGTTCCTGCTAGGTGCAAACAACCCATAAAATCACTAGTTGGGCAAAAGGTTGAAACCATGCTTACTTCTGAAAAAATGCAATAAGTAGATAAATAAACATGAAAAGATATCAATTGCATATACGAAGATAAGGAAATTGAAAGTAAATACTCTAGGAAATAGCATTTTGACCTAGTCCTTATCTTATGGATAAGGTACATTGTTTTGATTTTATGGGTTTTGTTGGGTTTTGTGAACTATGTTGGAAAAATGTGTTTGAGGTTGGATGTGAATTATACTTTTTTGCTCAATTTATGCGCTTATAAGTAGATGAGCAACTTTAGGAATTAGTGTTTGGATTTGCTTATGTTGTCGAAAAAAATGCTAAAAGTAGATTAAGAAACAATGAGAGATTGCAATACATCATTTTCGTACATTTCTTTATTGTCAGAAAATTTATCTTACTTGTCATTTATTTTAGTTTTATGTACCATGGTTTTGTCTTTGCTTTTGCTCTTGTGAATTGTGATTGATTCCTTTGATGCACATAACGCGTTTGATGTTGTGACCCAGTGAAAATTATGAGAGAAATTTGTCATTTAGGTGTTTGGATTAACTTATTTGACGGGCTTCTCGGCTTATTGAGATTCAAAAAAGCTTTTAAGCTTACTTTTCTCAGATTTTGAGCTTATTACCTTCAGCTTGATGAAGTATTTACTGAAGTCGCTTCTCAAATGCGTGTCTATGAAGCTGTAGCGAAACCTGTAGTTGAGGTAATTTAATTGCTTGATTTATTGCATATTTAATCAAGTTTGAGTGCAATCAAAATAAGGTAACTCTTAGATTTATTAACTAAATCTCCTAAGTTTGACTTTTGCAGGGTGTGTTGAATGGGTATAATGGAACAAATATGGCTTATGGTCAAACTGGAACGAGAAAAACTTTTACGCTCAGAAAATTGGGAAAAGACGATGCATCCGAAAGAGGTATTATGGTTAGGGCTTTAGAGGACATCATTTCTGGTGCATCTCAAGCATATGATAGTGTGGAAATCTCCTATCTACAGGTATTACTAAGATTTAGTCGTATAGCTTCATTTATAAGCAGCTCAATACTTTCCTTATAAAGGACTGATCAATGCATAACCTATAGTCCTGTCTGGATCACACTGGAGTCAGAATTAACGAACCTGACTATGAATTCTTAGCTATCTAGTTAACATTCCAATTGTCGGGATCCAGAGAATGGGGAAGTGTCTGTACCTGGTGCAGCACTAGTCAAAATTCAAAATGTGGATCAGTTTTTGCATTTACTGCAAATTGGAGAAGCAAATCGTCATGCAGCAAACACAAAGCTGAACACTGAATCTTCTCATAGCCATGCAATTCTTTCGGTTGTCACAATACAATGAATATGTTTTGCTCGCCACCCATTTCTAATAGGATTTTCACCAAACCTCTTCTCTTTGTAATCGTGTTGTTCTTGGTAGGTAGCATTAAATCAGGACCCGACTGGAAGTAAAATTAGTATATTGTTGACTTGCTTTTACATTTCTCAAATTTCAAGTGGGCAACTTATAAGATGTATGATATATCATAAACGCCAAATCTGGATAATAAATAGATCCGGCGCTTTATTCTGCTTATCTATATTATGAATACTCCTTACAACGATAAAAACATGTACATCCATTTTGGAGGAGTCAAAACACCTAATTTTAACCATGAAAAAATCGATTGTTATAAAAACAAGGTACCTAAGTTAGGTGCTTTGTGGCCTTATCGTGAGAGATAATGGTTGTTTACCATTACTTGTTTAATATGTTTCTCCTCCCCAGTATGACTTTATATCCAACTGTTTTCTTTTTACTTATTTAAATATTGCAAAAGATGCCAAGGAAGATTCAGAAGACGAAAGTAGGCGGAAGAAAAGGAGACGAGAAGAGAAAAAGCAAGAAAAACATGAAAGACGAGAAGAGAGGCAACATGAACGAAGAGAGAAAAGACATGCTTGTGACTCAGATGACAAGAGGCATGAAAAGGACAAAGGTAAGAGACGACATGATTTTGACTGAAAATTTCATGTTAAATTGTGTGTTACCTTGAATCTAAAGGATCTAGACGCTCATAATCAGTTACTTGTAATCCTAAATGGATTATACGTCATGTTTTTGTCATGCATGTATTTTGGTTAATAACATTCAGTTTGTCACATTAGTACAATGTTATAATTTGTAGAATTTGAGCTATAAAGTCGAGTTGCATTTGTTTTAGCTTGAAGTGCTATTGTTGAAGATAGGTTTTTCGACATGCATGTATTTACGGTAAATATAACCCACGGTCTTCGATTCGTTAGTATCCATGAGATGGTTGTGGTTGTGAGCTTAATTGGCTGTGCATTCGAATATATGGATATTACAACTTGCTAATTTTGCCAATTATGCAGTTAATTTACATTCCGCAATAAAGGGTGTTTGACCCTATCCATATGTTAATAACCCATCAAATAGGAAGTTGTGGATCCAGGTCTTGATCAAGACAGTGTGGTATTAGGGGTGTGAACATTTGTGTTACAAAGAAAGGAAAAAAGACTAGCATCAAAGATGAATAACTGCATATATACATTACAAACTTCAATGCAAGGCTTGTTTCCAGCCAAACTAAAGAGCATTTTAGATACAATGTCATAGCAACTAAAGCAGATAAGGATGAGTGGGAGGGTATAAATAGAGACATCCCAAACACACCCAGTTTCATTCAATTAACCATGGAACCAAAACAAGTTTATGGTCCCAAATGAGATTAAATGTTGAATAGGTTAATGGGCTTTGAGGCCAACAACAGACGGAGCAGCACCCCTTGTTGTTTTCACAAAGTTCACGTACTCGTCTCAGTTGTCACATAATCTTTCTGTTAATTGAATGCCAATATCAGTGTTGTTGGTATCTAACTATAATATATCAGGTGGGATGATGATGTGGTTTTCAAGAACCAGGCCCGTGGGGAAGCCAAGGCCCTAAAACATTTCATCAATGACACTATCAGCAGCGACTTTCATCGAAATTTTCTGCAGGAGTACATGAAGTAAGAAAGTTTCTGCAGAAGTACATGAAGTAAACTTTCATCAAAAGTTTCTGCAGAAGTACATGAAGTAGAGCCTTTGTGATCTTGTTCAATGTATCTGACTTTTGGGCTAATGATGGTATAATACTTTATTGAATTTGTGAGCTTTCCGTAATAAAACACCTAAGACGTTTTTATCCATAATACAATAGTTATTATGTATATGTACTATTCAAGTTTCTAGTAATTCTTCTTATAAGTAGGCTGTTTTGTATTATGTTGGTAGTGTTGGGTATTTATTTTCAAAACAAATGAGTCATGTGGGTTAAATCTTAGGAAGGAAAAGAGAGTTTTGTTGTGTTTGGTGTTTATCCACGAAATGGTGATTAGTGACAGTTTTTCTGTCACAAAACCGTCGCTAATGAACCATTACAATGTAAAGACACGCCTAATCATTTTGGTGACGATTATATCTGTCAAAAAGGTGTCACCATGTCAACCATCGCGACTGTTCCTGTTGAAATAAATTAGCGACGGTTTTTTCTGTCGCTAAGTCGTCGCTAAACCGTCGCTATTCACACATTTTTGTCAACCATTGTGACTGTTTGAATGGTCACGAGGCTGTCTATATATAGTGGAAATAATCCAGCGTTTTTGTCATCCAAAACACACGGAAAACACAAACAAACCCTCTCTTTTAGTATACCCGATTGCTATAAATAATAGTGCTATAAAATTATTATTTATAGTGTCTTGAAATTCTCGATAACTCGGTAGTTCATCCGGATTATCACCATTTCGTGTAGTGTTGATAATTGTACATACGTTGCTTCATTGTATCTTGGGAGGCAATTCGTCGGTAACCCAAAACACGATTGTTCGAAAGAACGATGGGGGCGAAATTGCTTTAAAGACAAAGAGAACTCGCCTTGAAGTAACAAGTTGTAGTACAAATTCACTATCGTATAACTATCTTTATCAAACCTTAGAACTAACAATCTTAAAGCAATTCGAATCAAGATGGCGTCCAAGAACTTGATGCAAATGTCAACCGACATAGGTGGAAGTTGGATCCCGTTTTCGATAGAGGATATTCAAAAGGAGGCATAAAAGATGTAATATGATCACCTATACGAGTACATGACTTCTATTCCTTCTTTTTATATTGGATCATAATACATGCATAAAACATAAATTACATGACCCATATGTGACATGATTAACTGGCAAGTTATGTGTTTAATCTGATAGATTAAAACTACATGTATAGTAATTAAGGATATGTTAATTAATGAAATATTCATGTTTTGTTGATATATATACACCAAAATTATGCATTGACATGCTTGCATGAAATTTGGATGATGATTAAATTCAAATTATGCATATGGGCTATAAAAGGATATACACATGTGTTAAGTTTACATGATGAAATTTGAAATTGTTATCAATTTGTCGATAAATATTGATTTATGGCCTGGGTGCATGCGGCTATTTTTCACGCAAAGAAAATTAAGGCTCATAAATTAAAAATGAAAATCCTAGCATGTGAACGATGTTCGGTATATTTAATACAGTAATAAAACTGATGCATTAATTGACTTGATTGGTAAGTATATTCTTACTAATTTAGTTCTTTCATGGTCATTCGGTTATAATCTGTATTATTGGTGAAATTGCAAGTTCAATGATTATTTTACCGAAAATTATAATTTGGCGGTTTATTGACATTCGAAAACATTTTCCTAGAAATATTATATGCATGATAATACTATGACATGTACTAGACATGATATTGATTATGCCGTAGGAAGATTAAGTAGGCATATTAGTAGTCCTGGCAAGGAACATTGGGATGCTGTAAATCGAGTGTTTAAATACTTGAAACAAACCATGGATTATGGTTTGGAATACATCGGAGATCCATTAGTATCACAAGGTTATACAAATGCAAGTTGAATAACTGATCAAGAAGACTACTGTTGGAAACACAAAAAGTGTCGGTCACTTCCAAGTTGTAATAGGTCGAGATCACGTAGTATAGTAAGTAAGTGAAGAATAATAATCCTAACCGACCAAGCCCCATGGGAAGCCCATCATAGCCCATGGGCCGACCATCATGTAACTATATAAACCCTCTCCTAGCCTTGGAGAGGGGTTGGTTGTTTTATTTTTCCCATTTTCCATCTAATAAGAACATCATCCATTTTCCATCCACTTTCTCTCTCAAAAACCATCACAACTCACATCTCACTCTTGTTCTTGGTTTGATCATTAGATTACATGTTTCTTCAATTGGTATCAGAGCATCGAGTGGTGTTTAGTTTTTTGTTATCTGTGATTTGTGTTCAAAATCTTATAAATGAACAAAATTTGATTCAAAATATTTGGTGTAAAAACTTAAAGTTTTCATTTTATTGTTCCTATAGGGGTTTATTAAACACTAGTTGTACAAGAATTTTTGCTAAAAACCATTCAAAAATGTGTCTTTTTGAGTTTTGAAAATTTGGTTTCATATACGTTATAACCGAACTAGTGTGTTGTATGTTGGAACCGAACGAGTAAGCCGAACTAGTCACTTTAGTTGGAACCGAACAAGACCAACCGAACTAGTAACTTTAGTTGGAACCGAACAAGATCAACCGAACTAGTGTGCACCGAACAAGAGGAACCGAACCAATTCTCTTTTGACAACCGAACTAGATTCTTCTTTGTTAACCGAACAAGGTGAACCGATCCAGTGTCTTCTTTGGTAACCGAACTAGATTCTTCTTTGTTAAAACCAAAAAAAAAAAAAAAAATAAAAAAAAAAAAAAAAAAAAAAAAAAAAAAAAAAGAAAAAAAAAAAAAAAAAAACTAATAAAAGAAAACAACAAAAAAAAAAAAAAAACAAAAAAAAAAAAAGAAAAAAAAAAAAAAAAAAAAAAAAAGAAAGTAAAAAAAGGGGAAAAAAAAAAAAAAAAAAAAAAAAGGTGAACCGATCCAGACGTTTCTTTGGTAACCGAACAAGGTGAACCGATCCAGACGTTTCTTTGGTAACCGAACAAGGTGGACCGAACTAGAAGTTTCTTTGGTAATCGAACAAGTAAAACCCAAATTTCAAATTTCTAAAATTATACGGTTCTTTCTGTGACTTGTAAAATCCCGTGAAACATTAATTTGTTTTTCCCGGTTTTGTCGAGAATTGTAAAATCCCGTGTAGTTTCATTTCAAGACTCAACAATCACATAACCAAACACAATTTCTTTCTACCACCGATCGATCAATTTGTAATCTTTTTGATACCACAATGACGACTCTTGCTGTCGGAACCCAATATCACTTTTACTTCATTATTGATACAAGAAAATAAGATGAGATAAAATGTAAGAAATTTAGAGAGAAGTTAGAGAGAGAAAGTAGAGAGAAAAAGAGTTGGTTAATTCTTGCAAATGAGAAAATACAAATGAGAATCAACACCATTTTCCATAGTGGAAAATGGTATATATACCCTACACAACTACATGGGGTGTGTGGGCTTTTACTTGGGCCGGGCTCGGGATTGACTTGGGCTTTAGCCCGATACACATACAATATTAGCTTACATTTACGAGCCCGTTTACCCTTCTAGCCTATTACAACGTATAATTAATTAAGTGACCGAGACCTAATATAATGAACGAACTTCCATTGTTCGACTCAATATTTTGAGGCTAACAATCTCCCCCGAAGTGAGTTCATTGTGACACTTCTTCATGAGATCAATGAGATTGCTTTTGTCGTTAAGATCTTGTGGTCTTGGTCTCTGAATTCGTTGTAGGCTTGTTCCTTCATGCTTTGTGATCTTTAATCTTGAGCCTTTGTCATTGTTCTTTCGATCTTCGACTATTATGTCCGAGATCTTTAAATCTTTTCCTTGCTTGTCTTGATCATCTTTGCCACCTTGCGATCTTGTGTCTTGACCAACATGCTCATACTTTGCATCATCTTGAAAGCTTGCTAACAATCTCCCTCGAAGCTTGATTTCTGAGGAGTTATCTTTAATATCAGAGTTTGTGCGGAAGTCTTTGTCTTTAATTCTTGAGCTTTCATGATTTTTTGAATCTTGATGCTTATGGAATGTCTTTGTAGTTTGAGCATGAGCATGTGGTAATGAATCCGACTCCAGCTGGAATGAGGCATCACCATCTCCATCTTTATGTATCCTGAAATAAAACAGTTAGCAATAAAGCGTGTGGACGAATATGGCTTTGTCATTCGTCCGGATTTGGTTAGATTAACCTCCGGTTTCGTAGGACCGTTTTACAGTATAAATATTGTACCTGTGATCAGGTAGATTCAAAGAATCTCCTTGACAGGGTTTCCAGCTCAAAGCGTAGGATCTTCTAACACATATGTATTAGATTTACCATGCTGTCTTGGCCCATTACCGGAACGTCTCAAAGTCAAACAACACGATATGAGTGAAATCAATAGTTTACTATCTTTCTGATTAAGCCGTCAATTCTTTCCTGGAACAAGTTTTATATTCACATTGAATCACACCATCATTTCTTTCCAGTTGTCACAAGTTTGATTCATATAGAATCTCGCAAGTCACCTACCAAGAGCTTGTTTGATGCTGGCTCAAGCACGATTTCCATCTTCATTGTGAATACATTAGTATCACTCGGATGTTCTGGCAAAATCACAAGGATAATGCGTAGGACTTTGGTACACTTGTGAACTTAATGATGTTCAACAAGTGTTTGACATGGAATGTGTCCTAAAGAGATTTTATTTGATGATCTCTTGGCTCTAGACTCATTAGTGCGTTTGTTTTTTTTCTTAATCGGATGCTGGAGTCAGACTGCCACCTATTCAATATCAACTAACTCAGAGTGAGAAAGTTAATAGAAGTCGCGTGTATCTCCGTGACAAATGAGACAAGTTTCTGTTAAGAGAAACCCGAATGGAGGGAAAGGGTTATGCATTGCATCACTGGGTCTATGATGTCGTCTTCAATGTCAGCAATCAACATTGGATTCTGACAGCTATGTATTGACCTGGTTGCTGCCTAGTTGTGTGGAGGCGTCTTTCTTTAGACCTTTATCCATACATTTCTTTTAATTCTTCAACCCTTCAATCTTACCAAGACAAATCATTACTAACACCTAGTGTGATTGTTTCCAGTGTTAGCTCAATCTTAGTCGGCATTCACTTCCTTATAACACATTCATCTCCAATCATACCAAGGACGCTAATTCTAACTATGGAGATCCCTTTGGGTAGATCTCTCCAGTTCTGGTTGGATCATAAGACAAATAACTTAACCTTACCACCTTATGACTTTTAGAATCGTCGTGAATAAGATGTTGTAGGTATGATATCGTAACACAATAAACCCTTTTTCCGAAAGTATCAAGCACTTGAGCAATTGATATCACTTATTATTTCAAGATCACATTTTAAATACATTTCTCCCCTTATTTTAAATACTAATGCACTTAGTTTTTGAAACACTTTGTGATTAAAATTTGTCTTGAAATACCATGGGGAAAAATGTTGAAGCTTAGCATGAATTATTTGGAACTGTGTCATCTTGCTCCCCCTCAATTTACATTGTTGACACCAAATAAAAAAATAATACAATTATAAAATCCGATAAAAAATTAAGTTGAACACTTTAGTCCATCTATAAACATATCATTCATATTGAATTGTCATTATTATCTTATTGTTATTAAGAGACTTTTTGGGAATGGTTTGAATACATAAGAATGGTTGTGATATGATGTATCCAAACACATTAAACGTTGTTTATCGAAAAACTCCCCCTTGAAAGATGGAGTGTTGAACACACAATTTTGAAAGATTATGAATTGTCAGTGAGATATTCTTGAAAAAATTATGTTTAACATTTTGAAAAACATCATGTAAGAGGGATGGAGTGTTGAACACACAATTTTGAAAGATTTTGAATTGTCATTGAGAAATTCTTGAAAAATTGTGTTCAACTTTTTGAAAAACCAAATGTTAGAAGACTTCTCTTCTAACGCTAAGGATAAGCGCACTTATGCGTACACTCTCCTTTGTCGTTCGGGTCCGAGTTGCAATCTGAGAGTGATTACAAGTCATCAAGAAAAATTAGAAATGACATGTTTTGAAAACATTTGAAACTCCTGTTCGAACTTCATTTACACGCCCGTGTCGATATTAATCAACATTTCTAGGTACGTAAATGTTATCGATTCCAAGAGACATGTCGAGAAGAATATTTTTTGAAACATTTTCTGATTTTTTGATTTTGTATTTTCTTTTTGAAATTTTATATTTTTGTATTTTGTTTTATAAAAAATATTTACATGTTGACCTCAGCATTGTTATGTGATGGTGAAATAGTAATTCCAACTCTTGTCGTGATGTAGCTGTCTTGTCTGCTGGAGGAACAACTTTTGGAACCAGCTTTGAACTTGACAGTTCATTGCTGTGGTCGTGAATTCCGAGTTCTGAACTGTTATGATCAGAAGTCATTACTTATTCATCAGATGAAAATTCCTTGAAGCCCTGGTTTCTCAGTTATCAGTCTTTTCGGCAACCAAACTCGAAGTCCTTCCTTTGTAGGATTTAAATATGTACATGCATGTATGTTAAGTGTACCTGCACTGACATCAAGAGTTTGTTTGCATTCATACTGGTTAGTGATATCGTCATTTGAACCATTTTGGGGTTCACAGTCAACCTTGGTTGTGCTAGATGTGAATATCTTTCCGGTAGGAACCCACCTAAGACTAACTGTCTTGAAAATTTTACCCGTCGGTTTCCACCTAAGACAAGATCTATGAGTCATTGTTTTCTTATGCACAATGGAAGTCTTTTTGATTAAAAACCTATGTCCTTTTGGGATCTGTCTTTCTGGTTTTTTGCAACACTTGTTTGCTCTACGGGTATGTATCTTTTTGTTTTCTTATTGGATGGAACCTTAGCACGTGAGTTGACTTCATTCAGGAATTTTGTTACACAAGAATCATGATTGTCATTAAAGACACATTTCTGACATGTTGAGCAAACAAAATGTTTG
The DNA here is from genome assembly GCA_026074375.1 of Tanacetum coccineum. Classification (NCBI taxonomy): domain Eukaryota; kingdom Viridiplantae; phylum Streptophyta; class Magnoliopsida; order Asterales; family Asteraceae; genus Tanacetum; species Tanacetum coccineum. The sequence continues at coordinate 20,272 of BQNB010077857.1, forward strand.
GAGTCAGAAAAACTTCTAGAATTGCTAGAGTGTTCTGCTATGGGCACTGTCTTTGTCGTGACGCAACTACTCTTAGATGCATGCCAATTCCTAGACTTTTGGTTATTGATCCTAGGTTTTGGTTTACTACCATTAGTTGTGCTTTGTGATCTAGTAGAAGGCATCACACTAGCGTCTGAATTCCTACTGCTTTCTTGTGTCTTTTTCTTAGCTTCCTCTAGGTAGTGTTTATGAACCATGTCATTTGAGCTATACCTAGATGAGCCAGGTGCAATCATGTGATGAGGTTTTGCAACAGCATATTCTCTTTCCTTAGGCAAATAATGTGTAGTGACTGGTTTTGACAAATCGTTATTGACATCAACTTGGGAGGTAAACCGTTGCTTTGAAATTCTAGGTCGTTCAGACTTAAACGCAGTCGGTTGTCTATAAACTGAGTGGTTGCTACATGGTGTAAAGCGGGTTTCCCCTCTATGATTGAGAATTTTGCAACTTAGTATTACACTATTTCCTGTTAATTTCCTTTAACTCATTTTTTAATGCTGCAATTGCAAACCCTTTTTCCTGAAGTTGAGCTTTGAATTCATCATTATTTGCAATCAAAGAAGTTGTGTGTTCTATAGTCTTAGCTCTCGTTGTCTTGATAGAATCAAACATTTCTTTGTAATTTCTTTTTTCAAAGTCTCATTTTCTTAAGTAACTTAGCCACTTTATGTTCCAATTCGATGTTTATTGTTTCAATTACATCTATGTCATGTTTAACCTTGGCTTCATTACTTGTTACTTTCAAAAATTGACCATGTTGCCCTTCTTTTAAAGCTTGATTTTGATATTTAAGTTCAAGATTAACACAATGTGCTTCCATTCTTAAAAAATCTTTTTGAAATTGGGCAACGGTCTTTTTGAGACGAATATTTTCAGATTCAAGAGATTGATATGAGAGTTCAGTTGTTTGGTTATCAGTTAATTTAGCAGGCAAAGGGACAGTGTCATGGAATTGTTTAGCATTCTGTGTCAACATCTTCCTTCATTATTGAAGTCAGGTTTGCTCAGTTGTGTTGTCCTATAGCAAAGACATTGATTTTAGCAGTCGTTTGTACCTCAGCCATTGGCTCTTCATCATATATGGTTGATATCTTGCATCATAGCATGTGTATCATTCCCGGATCTGCTGCTTGTATCATGCTCTTTTGATTCTGTCATTGCTTTCTGTGTTAAAACCAAACTAGTCACTGTTTTCCCGTATCAACCTTATCCTCTGTTGTTCTGAATCTGGTTTTCTTTCATTCACAGGCTGTAATATTTCTCGTTTATGCTGTCCTCTTTCATTCAATCGACTTCTTAACGATTCCATGTGTGGGGATCAGTGTGTTCACGGAATTCTGGAATTTCGAGTCGAGTGTATTGTGGAATTTGTTGCGTATCATGTCATCAATTCATCATCAAATTAAATCGTGTACCTTGATGAACATTGAAACTGTCTTCGAGTACTTTATAAGAAGCTATGAATCCATATCTTTGAAAATTCTTCTTTGTCAAGTTGCTTTTCTGAATGGATCCACGTTTAGGAACATTGTGCCATATAAAAGTTTCAACATTCTTGAACCAAAGTGTGTTGCAAATGCAGTTTGAATTCCCGACTCGATTCGAGTTCCTTTTAGTTGTCGTGTGGAAAGATGCTTGGGTGTGAATGAAGTTTTCGAAAAGATACCATGCAAATTTTTTGCTTTGTCTTGAAATTTGTTGCATTTGGTGTTCTTCCGAAATATTAGGAACACGAAGATAAGTTCTTGCGTTTCCATTTTACCGTGATTGTGAAGTTGAAAAATAATTTGTAGGATTCTTAAGCAGGTAAAGTGATTGTTGTTGTGGTATTGAATCATTTACGTTACGCGGATTTTACAAATCTTGACTAAACCGAGAAAATACCAGAGTATTTCGCGGGATTTTACAAAATCAAGAAGAAACCGTAAAACAAAAATTAATTGATGTTGAAATCGTTGTTGAAATTGAAGAATTTGAACTTTCGTTGGCGAAAAATGAGCTTAAACGATGAACGGTGCACAAACTTTTAGCTTGAAATAATTAACGGTTGATCAAAACTCAATTAAGGACAAACGGTACAATTAAAAACTAAAAGTTAACTAAAAGATTTGAAAAAATACAAAACTAAAAAAAATGTTTGAAAATTAAAGGATAAGATTGAAAATGATTTTAAAGTTAAGGATTAAAAATAAAATTGATTGAAAATGAAAGGTGAAAATTAAAATTGTTTTAAAGTGATGGACTAATAGTAAACTTTTAAAAAACTAGATGTGAAAATTGAAAACTATTTAGAAGTCTAGGGGCCAAAAGTGTAAAATGCAAATTTATAAGAAATAAAAACGTGTTCCCTCCCTGCAATTACGTTTGAAATTTTTTAAAAAATGCAACGAATGCATAATTGTTTTTTTACTCTTCGGAATGCTAGAGTTGTCGACGGCAAAAACTAAATATACCACGTTGATCGAAACGAGACTAGGACACAACGGATATCGATTAAGTCCTGTAGATTACCTGTCACTCGAAACCGAAAACCGAAAATTTGTTAAAAACGTTAAGATTTTGTGTTCTTGTGAGTTTTAGATTGGTTCAAGGTTTTATTCCTCTCGTTCGGTGCAAGAAGTTGGAGCTCGTTCGGTTGTAAAAGTTAGGAACTCGTTCGATCCTCTTTTTTTTTCTACTCGTTCGATCGTTTTTCTACTCGTTCGATCAAACAAGGATGAATCTCGTTCGATCGAAACAATGAACACTCGTTCGATCCAAATCTTAAAAACACTCGTTCGATCGATAGTTTTGTTTTTCACTCGTTCGATGCAAACAAAAGACACTCGTTCGGTCCAACGAAAAGCCACTCGTTCGATCCTCTTCGTTTTTCTAGTTCGATGGTACTCGTTCGATGTCACTCGTTCGATGGTCTACTAGTTCGATGTCACTCGTTCGATGCTACTCGTTCGATGGTCACTAGTTCGATGGTTGCAATCTTACACTCGTTCGATGGTCTCGTTCGATGCTCACTAGTTCGAACCAAATAGAAGTAAACTCGTTCGATCGTGACAGTCGATCTTGTGTTAAAGAAACGTGAAACCTTAGGAAAGAAATGAAACTTCAAAAAAAATGTTAAAGAAACGTGCACAGTACTGAAAGAATGGGAAAGAAACGTGGAACTCAAAAGAAAAGATGTTAAACAGTAGAAAAAAAATAATGAAACAATAGACCACTGTTTGCCTAAGTCCCTCGTGAACAAAAAAAATGTTAATACATCATTTTTAATAAAAAAATGTTATCAAAATTATCAAAAGAAAAAAAATGCCGAGTAGAGAAAAAAAATGAACAACTAACGAAATATTAAAAAAAACTATAATAAGCCGAATCAATAAGCTCAATAAGCAACGAAACCAAAAACACTATACCCACCCGTGGCGAATGATACCAAATGTAGGTTACCTTATAATCACTTTCACTTCATATCCGAAACTAGAAAATAAGATGAGAAAATATGGAAGAAGTTTAGAGAGAAGTTAGAGAGAGAAAGGTAGAGAGAAGAAAAAGATGGATGATTAACTTGCCAAATTACAAATGAGAATTAACAAGAACCAACCCCCTCTCCATACTTGGAGAGGGGTATTTATACTTAATACCAAGAGGCTTTCATGCCTTGGTATTTCTACGGGCCGGGCTCGGGATTACTTGGGCTTTCGCCCGATACACGTGACCGGTTAGATTACATTTAAGAGCCCGTTTACCCGTGTAGCCTATTACAACGTATATTAATTTAGTGACTGAGACCTAAGATAGTTATGAACGAACTTCCATTGTTCGACTCATTATTTTGAGGCTAACAAGATAGTTAGTGTACATATAAAAAATTGGTGAAAACGGGACTTGTCGTAGCTCTGATTCTTTAGTTCCCCTTGAACGAACCACTTTGTAATTTCTGGAGGTAATTTAGTCGAGGGGATTAAGATTCTTGGTTTCTTGTTTGTTTACTTCATAACATTGCGTGAGGATACAACAATATCATAGTATGGGGGATTTTGGTATATGCTTAATTACACATACCATTTTCCATTAAAAACGGATTTAAATGAATAAAAACGTACCAAAAATACATTGTATTTGTATGTTTTGCATTTGTATTATGCAGGAAATGGATATGCAAGAAAAGGACGAAAAACAAAAACAAACAAAACCAAGCACGGAATGGAAAAGCCAAAGTCAGTCAAAGTCAAAAGTCAACCAAGTGAAGAAAATACAACTTGAGGGACTAAAATTGCCACACCTCAAGTTGTATTACAAGGGCTGAAATTGCATACCGGGTGAAGTACAACTTTAGGGGCCAGTTCTGCCAAACCCCTAAAATTGTATCATAAAAGGGCGAAGTTTGCAATGAAGATATATGAGATGAGGGGCCAAAGCTGCCAACTTGCCCAAAGCCATTTTTCCCGCCCAAACAAAACCCCAGATATAACTCACGAGTGTCCTCACCTTCTCTTACCCTGCAACCCTTAAACACCCTGGATTTAAAAAAAATAAACATTGCCCCTCCTCCACTATCACCACCTCCCAATGTAGAATTTCCAAGTTGGCAATCCCACTATTTCCAAGTCTTTTCGAGGCGAGTGATTTGACTCAAAAAGAAGCACAAAGAATTGAAGGTTGAGATTTGTTTTTTTTTTAGAATCACCTACACAACTAAAACACATGGAAGTCTCTACAAAGAAACAACAAGCTGCATGTATAAGAAGAGAAGACTTCGGTTTTAATGAGTTAGTTTTTAATCTTAGAATATCTTAGCTTAATTTTCAATATATCTTAGCTTATTTCAGTACTTAAAGTCATTTATAGCTTTTACTTTCAGCCTTGTAACATTTTCAAGTTTCAATACAAATTTGAGGTTTTTAGTCAATTTACAATTCTAAGTGTTGAGTTTCTTAATTATGCTGTTTTGTGTTCAAAAAGCTCTCAATACAGCTTATTTATAAGCTGCTTTAATTAAGTAAATTTAAAAAGTTAAGTAGTTAAGAGAAAATCACAAAAATCACTCTCAAATACACCACAGCTTACTTTATGGATGATAAGCCAGTTCTGGATGGGCTTATGGACTCTCACTAGCTTGTTTTATACAAGCTAGAGCTTGTAGACTCTTTGTTTAACCCTGTTTTGAGCAAGGGTATTGTAAGTCTCTCTTTTTCTTACTTTTCTTATTTGCTGTAGAACTGCTTATAGTGCTTATTTGTTACCTGTATTTGCTTATTTATGCTTTATCATGATGTTTAGTGCTTATCTTGCTTAGTTGTTAGTTTGAAAGTGATTTGTGCAAATTTCTTAGTTAGTACTGTTAGTTATGAGTTAAAACTGTTAGACTAATTCAGCTTATTTAAGGGCTTATAATTGATTGGAATCTGCTTATAAGTATCTTATTTTGTTATTGGATAATCTGTTTTTAACAATTTAGGACTGATTGCAGTTTTACATACATATAAAATAATATACTTATAGAGAAATTAAGGAAATCCCCAAGTATCCCTTGGACAATTCCACTCACAAAGATATATATATAGAATACGTATAATAAACCGGGCAAGTATGATCACCCGGGTCGTTATCCCCAATGACTAGTGCAATTGAAACCACGTTTTAAGTTCGGATCCTGATTTGAATAAGCAAGGATATATGATTTGGTTTCTAGAAATTAAAGCCCTAATTTTTTTACTTTTTATTTAACTCTTAATTAAACTAATTAAAAATTAAACCTAAATCGAAAAGTTACACTTTCTACCCTAAGAATCTATCCCGACAGCAAACTAAGACCCGAATTAAGGTGAAATTTGAAAAGTGCTTAAAATGAAAAACTCAAAGAAGCAAAGTTGTAAAGGAAGCTAAGGGGAACAAGATTAATAAAGGCTACTTGGGCTGAAACTTACAAATAAGCTCACAAAGAGCTTATCTTTAAGCTGTTACAGAAAGGAGGGTTTATCCCTTGGTTTTAGAAAATAAGCTATAAGAAACTCAAAACTAGATCAAAATGAAAAAGGAAAGAAGTCCTAAAGAGCTTAAGATGTGCTTAATCTAAGAATGCAAAGAAATCAAAGCTTAAACTACTCTTATGCTACTGAAATTGATCAAGAAGTAAGCAAACTCAGGAAATAAGCAAAGTAACACAAAATCCAAGTAAGCTAAAAACCTTAATAAGCTAAACTAGACTCTAAAACTTTAAGGACTTACCAAACTACTATTTATCCATCTAAATAAGCTATAAATTCTAAACTTAAAAGCTGAATTAACAAATTTAGACTTTACTTAAGTTCCTACTGTTTTTGGAATTTTCAGGTTTTTTAAGACTTTAGACAGCAAAATAAGCTAAGACAATAAGCTAGAAAACAAAATTTAAGACTTAAACTAAATTAAGCTATATGAAAACTTAAATCCTACTGAATTTTATAAGCTAAATCCTAAAATTACTGATCTAAATTAAGCTGAGAACACAGCAGTACTAACTGAGGTTAGTACTGCTAGTGTGAAAATTCAGCAGTACTTTGAGAGTACTGCTGATGCAATTTGAGCAATATTTGACTTTTAAAACTAAATAAGCAAAGAAATAATCTAGAAAATGAAAACTAAAATTCTAAATAAGCTAAAACTAACTAAATCTAACTGAGATAAAAGCTAACTTACTAACTTAGAAAGCATACTAACTTGGCAGTTAGTACTGGTAGTGTAAATGCTGAAGCAATACTAACTCGAAGTTTAGTAATGCAAGTGCAATTTTGCGATTGCACTAAATACAACACACCCCTTTAATCATATTGACAAAGTTGAGAAAAGCTTTTTTAAGAGAAAGTTAATAAACAAGCATTAAATGACCAGATAAAAACTAGCTTAAAACAACTGAAAATCATGATTAAACACTGAATAAGCTAAATTTCTAAAAGATTCTTAAACTAAATAAACTATATGATTTTTTGGATTTGTATGAGTTATATGACAGAAAATTGATAACTAAAGATCCGTATTGATCCCTGTACAGTTGTGTGTTTAATTGTTTTCTTGTACCATTATAGCGAGATAGAATTTGCACTTGTCTTCTAATCTCGTATACAGGACCTTGCTGAAACTATGATATGGTATATGCTAAAAAATACATGTGTTGAACTTATCCGGGTATGCTGAAGCCCTAGTCAACATACTTTTTGCTCAAGGACTCATCTTGGAGAATTATCACCAGCAAAACATCAGGGAGTTTTCTGTTCTAATTCTATTTTCCCTTATTATTTAATTGTTTTATCTATACAACGAGGACGTTGTATAAATTAAGTGGGGGATGGAGAATTAGAATGTACTTGTCTTCTTTTTTAAAAAATTAACATGCAAAGTGCTTAAAAATGGTCAAAATTTAAAAAATTTAGCATGACTTTTGTAAAAATCACTAGTTACATTACCTAGCGCACTATAACCCTTGATACATATTGTGAGAATTAAGCCTATTCCGTTTCCAACTATCTACTAAAATTCCATAAAATTTTGAGTGTGTCGGTGATGTAGTGGACTTTAGAACTTGGCCTGGTATATCACTCGAGACCGCCATGATTAGTACTATGGATTTAGATGAAAGAACATGTTCAACTGATAAATTTCTAAGATTAAACCAAATAGACTACATGTCGTAAAAATAACTAACCACACTGGTTAGTTAAATCCCGTGTAACCCTTGATTACTCTCATTTTTAGAGTAAAATCCCCTAGAACAACATGTTGAGTCATTCCTTTCTTTTTCTACACCATATTATATGTTTCATTACGCCTTTGCACCTTAGCCCACCATGTAGATTAAGCCTATTTCTCTATGTTGCTAGTTGCTTTCGTGTAAAGTTTTGTATTTCCTATGTCAAAGTGAAACTTTTCTATCTTTATAATGATCGGGAAATTGTACAATGCAATGGTAAAAATATGTAGCTCGTAAGTTTCGCTACTTTCGCGATTATGAATTATGCCCGAAGAAGAAGTGCTACAAGGAAAAAATTATCTGGACAAATTATAATTGTGAAGACGGTGAAATCACACCGAGGTTTATTATGTATTGTTCAAAAAAAAGAAGGAAGAAAAATATTCGGTTCAAAAGAAGTTTATACCGAAGGAATTACTTAGAAGGATCAATTATTCGTTGATACGTTACAAAATCAACGATGTAAAGTCTTGTAAAAAGTGGCTGATATCACCACTTATGTAAAAGTATGTAAAGATCGGGATGTAAGGGAAGTTGACCGTTATGGGAACGCCAACTTAGGTTGTCTTTGTCGGGGGAAAGTTACTAGCAACCGTACCTTATTTGTTGGCTTAATCTATTTATTTTGTGAATTTTACTTAACACCCATTTTGCTTCCCTTTCCTAGCAACTAACCTTATTGTCTACTCTAACGAGGACTTGTTCGAGCATGCATGTATATTCCATCGTTATGGCCATGTATGCATGTCTCAGCTGCCTTGTTGGATGACGACTTTTAGTGAAAGTTAGAAGCTCCCTACCCTATATCATTCTTTATCCTAACCGCTGGTTAAACACGAACATGGATGTGTTCGGATTGTATATGTCTATTCCATCGTTACGGCCGTGTATGTATGATACAGCTGCCTTGTTGGTGTGGTACTTATGGTGAAAGACTGTTGAATGATCAACCGTAAGCCTTCTTAACCCAATTTAGCTTTTGACTTGTTCTTCCTTAGCTTTAGCGGTGGAGATGTGTATCCTTGCCAAGCCTATGATACGAAGCTAATCACGACCGAGCAATTGAGCGTACTACTTAAATGTTGCACCCTAGATTAGTTGAGTGATCTGAGTGTTTTCATTTCCATATTTCGTGAGGAGCTTGGTTATGTACAGGTGATTAGGACAAAACGATGCTTAAACGAAAAATCCTCAACTTCGGTTGGGACACATTTTCATAAACTGAAACTTTTTCTAAAGTCTACTTGAGGACAAGTAGGATTCAAGTGGGGGGATATTTGATGACATCAAATAACGTCACTTTATTATATCATTTATCCCATCTATTTTGCCCACTTTTATATAATTATTGCATTATTTGGTACTTAATTGCTTTAAAGTTGATAAATGCAGTAATTCATGAGTGTTTTGTGAAGACAAGCTAAAAGGTGCATAATTTGGAGCTAAAACGAAGATATTTGAAGATTCTTGAAATTTCACCCATATGACGTATGCAACTAAAGAGATACGGCGTATTTGCGCCAAGACTTCACAAAAAAATGCGTTTGACCAATTCCCAATACGGCGTATCCATGTAGTCTACATATGCCGTATCCATGAAGATAACTATTCGAAGATACATTAAATCAAGTAAATTGGGAATGATATCAAAGATTTATTAC
>BQNB010077858.1:0-30715 GCA_026074375.1 Tanacetum coccineum
ATTGAGTGAGTGGAGAAATAAGGACATATGTGTGGTTAATTGATGATGCGTTTCATGATATGAATTAAAAATATGGGTTTTACATTTGGGAAATGTAGAGATAAGGGGGAAGTGTGACTGCGTATGAATATGTGGTTAGGTTACAAATGACCTAAAAATTAGGTTAATTGTTATATATAGCCAATAGTTGGTGATTTAGTATACATGGGTCATGTATTGGGTTTGTACATCGAATGATGATAATGGGCTGAATGGTTTGGAATAGTGTTGGGCTGGGATTCATTTCATAAAAGCTGGACCGAATGTTGTTATGGTTGGATTAAAGGGCTACAAATTATAAGATCAAATTTGGGCTTTAAGTGTAGACACGTTATCGGATTAAATCGGGCATAACAGATTATGTGATTAACCGTTGTACATTAAAACTAAATTCGGCTAAATGATTCACTTGGGATGATTTTTGCCATATTTAGTTGTTAATGGATACATTTGAGATTAAATACTTATCGGTTGCATTCGAGGTTTTAAATGACAAAGTGACAATGTGGCGATTTTTAATGTGACGAGACCGGGATCAATTTGGATAAAGAATCATGAAACTTAAAGGCTAGATTTGGAATTAATTTTTGTGACTACGGAGATGATCGGGTATCACTTATTTGAGATTGAAGTGGCATTTTACGAAGGCGTGTACTTATTTTATCTTGAAGTCGGGGTTGGTTGGATGCATGATTTCAATGATAACTTGCTCGAGCTTAATTTAAGTTGAAGACTTGGTTTATCTAGTTTCCAGCAGTCAAGGGGTGGATGGTTGAAGACCTGGTTAACTATCACTTAAAGGAGTTACATTGTAGTACTCAGTGTCACACGCTTAGTCGTTGTGGATAATCGCAAGAGGTGATGAAAGTCTCATACTTTGGCCAAGGGTATTGAGTACTTAGAGATTTGCTTGGAGCACAAATTCTCTACACCGTTCTTCCAACATTAGCGCAAGCTTAAGTCACAAGAACGGAAAATTCTACTTCAGTTTCAAGTTTGGTATATTGGGTTTACTTCATCAGTGGTTACTTCAAATAGCCTTCGAAACGGTTGGTAACATGATAGCCAGAGAGAGGTGATGAGTAGAGATTTGATCAGCAATTGATTCTCACGGGTTAGATCTGAGCTAATTTATTCCTCACACAAGTACTCAAGTAAATGCGCGTCCAAGGTGTTGCTGATTCCGACGTGTCGAAACCAGCAAGGGGGAAGGAGAAGATTTACCCTTGAGCCTTTGCGAAGGAGAAGATTCACCCTTGAGCCTGTGCCTTTCTTTTTCTTGAAAGCTTGACATGGAGCATCTTTCTTGAATTTTTTTAAGTTAGGCTATGCCGGGAAGACATATGTCATAACCGCAGAGAATATCAGCGCTTTAAATTATGGCTTTTTGGGGGCATTTCTTCAGACACATGGGGGAAGTGATATCTTGAGAACTTTTGTATGCATTATTTGACTTTCCAGGGGGAAGCGGTGTGAGAAGAATTATTTAAGCGTGAGAAGATACGTTGCTGATCCAGATAATGCTTACCCCAAACGATCAATCACTAAGCTTATTCTTAAAAGAGCAGTAATATTTGATGTGGTATCCTACCAGTTCCGCTGTGCACTTAATTATTCTAAGCTTGTTAGTAAGCTTTGAAACTGCTCAAGAGAGGATTGCTAGTTTGGGGGGAAGCTTTGAAAGCTTCTAAATTAAGAATATGTGGCATGAATTAGGGGGAAGCTGATTCATTGCTAGTTTGGGGGGAAGCTTTTAAAGCTTCTAAATCAAGAATATGTGGCACGAATTAGGGGGAAGCTAATTCAGAAGCTTCTCCTTAACCAGAAGTGTATGGGTTACTTAGTCCGTGCCTATTACAGTATTTCTCCTACAAAGTACTACAAAGATGATTCATGTTGGAGTGCAGACTTGAAGTCAAACACCACAGAAGACGTCATCAGCATATGAAGCTTCATGGAAGTTCTTGTTCTTAATCATTATGTACTTGTTAGGAAATTATTGTAAGTAATTCTGTATATCGTCCCGTGGGGGAAGATTGTTGGGAATTCACTTTTACGTGACGACATTACAGAATTACCATAGTTTATCATAGTCACATACGCGAGGACTAGAATAGGCAACTATGTATAGTTTAGAGGCGTATGGGCTATAAATACCCCTCTATGGCTTCCATAGAGGGGTTGAGTCATTTGGCATTTGTCAAGTCATTTGTATCCTTCATCCATTTTCCATCTAATATCACAAGTTCATCTTCCATCTCTCTACTCTCTCTCACTAAAATGGCTATCATGTGGTTTGACTCACCAAGACCACCGGATCATAGTTTTCGTAGACCTTCAAACAGTGACCTAACTCGCTAGATTGAAAAATTTGGTTTTTCACCTAAAAATACCCTTTTGAATGTTTTTGCTTGGTTTCTTCTGCACAACTTGGTACTAGAAGGCTATAGAAACTATAAAAACATGAACTTTAACATCATAAACGTCAAGATCAAAGAAAACCAAGAACAAAACTATAAACCTTCAAAAACCAAGCTTTTGATCTAAACTAACCAAGAAAACGCACACACAATCTAGCTAATCAACCCATGTGCTCTGATACCAATTGTAGGATATTAGAAATCATAACACAATCGAATGACTAGTGGATTAGCAGATATTGGATATCATAACACAATCAAATGACTAGTAGATTAGCTAAGTTCTAGAGAGAGAAAGTGAGAGAGAACTTTCTAGTGAGAGAAAATGAACTTGTATTATGTAAATGACTAACCCACCTCTTCTATGGCATGAAATAGGCTTTTATAGTAATAACTAAAACTGGCCTTAGGCCTTGGTAAAGGGCTAACACGTTAGGTTTAATACCCAGCCTATTACCAAACATTATACATTAACTACTTAACTACGAGCAACAATAAATGGTAAAGTACACAGGGTGACCCAGTCTTTTTCTAATATCTAACAATACTATTGCTAAGTCATTATTACTACTGCTAGTTTAAGTTTCTACTGCTTGAATTCATTATTTGTATTGTGAGTCAAGAAGGGTAATTTAAGTCATTGGAAGGTTGGATTGGTAGTGTGATATATGGATTACAGTTGTAAAGATTCAAGTTGCATATTTTCACAAGACCCCTATTAGATAATGACAAAAAGGGGAAGATGATACAGAAATATATGATTTGCAACTTATTTAGTATGGTGGCATGACATGGAGATCTTAAGTTAAGGGGAAGCAGGTTACAAAGGAAGTTTTGTTTCATTCAGAGAGATCCATTATCTCAACTTTAGGGGAAGCTTTGATTTAAGGCTTTATGATGAAGTTCATACAAGAACATTGTTTGTTTTGTCATCATCAAATAGGGGAAGATTGTTGGGAATTATAGATTTGATGAGACAAAAGAACAAAAGAATGAAACAAAAGGATCAAAATTGTCATTAAAGAATTCTATAAGCTGGTGGAGAATTATGGAAGATTTGGTCAATGATATCAAAAGATAAAGATTCTGGAAGATCTCCTTAAGAAGATAAAGATAACAGAAGATATTCCTTAATGTTTAAAAGATTTAGTTGTCTAATGTTTATCTTCCTTTGTAAGTCTTGAACTCTCTATATAAAGAGTTTCATAGACATAGTTTTAGATATCCATAAAAATGTGTGTGTGTGTACATTGGATCAATGTAGACGTCTAGTTTGTGTGGTGTAGCCTTAAGGTCAAGGTAACTTGATCCCTGTTACAGGTGGTAACACGATCTATACTGATCATATAGATTTGAGGCTTGGTGGAAACGTATGATAATAAAACCTTGTTTAATAACATTACTGTTCTTTATATTCCGTTGTGCATATTAATGTTATTTGTAAAACGATCCTAGATGGCTTAAACGATCTTTAACAATAAGATTTTAGAGTTAATGTATTACTTGTTATCTTGGTAAAAATCTAATGATTAGATTTGCATAGAGTCAACTTTTAAAGCCTAAGAGCTGATAGATTAGTTTTGGTGGGAATTTGTTGTGGTAGAAGTTTGAAGTTCATATTTAAAGAAACTTCAGTACAGTGTCGCCGGTTCTGTTATAAAAAGAGAACCGGCTTTGAAAAGCTAAGGGAACCGGCGTCTACAAAAAAATTATTTTTTGAAATGATGTTGGAGGTGCAGTTATCTCGACCAAAAAAAAATAAAAAGATAGATATACTTTAGATAACCCACAGTCTCCTTATTTTGATGTAGCTTCAAATGAACGTGTTTGAAACGACATATTGACCATGTGTTTCTTTATAGACGTTCAAGAGACAAATGAGATGCAAATGAGAAACACGTTTTTATTTTTGTATTAAACAATGCAGATATGTAAGAATGCGTTCGGGTTTTATTTGATGAAAGGTAAAGAAAAATGAGTACATATAGTAATTTATATAATGCGTATATATAGTAAAAAAAATTCCTTGAATGTTTTTTTATTTAGTAAATAGATTCCAAGACTCAGAGAGAAAGAGGAAGGTTAGAAAACTTACCTTTAGGCATTAGGTTCCATGAGGCCGAGACCTAGTCTAAGTAGGTTTGAAGGGTTCACGTTTGAGCGGTTTGGTTAGGAATCAGCTATGTTGTCTTCGGAGGGAACCTTTTCAATGGTGATATTTCCCTTTTAGATATTGTCACGAAGGAAATGGTGTCGGATTTCTATATGTTTGATGCGAGAGTGTAGGTCGGGATTTTTACTTAGGTCAATGGCATCTTTATTATCACAAAGGACGGGTATATCATCTAGGTTTATGTCATAGTTTACAAGAGCTTGTTTCATCCATAAAGCTTGTTGGCAAGGTTTTCTGGCGGAAACATATTCGGCTTCGATGGTTGAGATGGCAAGGGCTGTTTGTTTCTTGGAGAACCACGATGCGAGGCAACATCGCATGAATGTGCAGACACCGCTTGTACTTTTGCGATTGACATAGTCTCCCGCATGATAGGAGTCGGCATAGACAATGTTTTCTACTCCCGTTCCTTTGGGATACCATAATACTAGGTGAGTAGTTCCTTTAATATATGTGCAGCAAAGAACCTCTTCCTTTCTGTAATTGTCTCCACTAAAAATCCAGCTTGCTCATTAATAGAAAACTGCTCTCTTTCTTCTTCTTAAAGTCTTGCAGCTAATAAAGCATCTGCATCTATTCTTGCTTGAACATCATCAAATTCTGCAATCAAAGCAGCACTAGATGCTTCTTCTTGGGCAACTCCGTCTCTTTGCATTCTTTCTAGTTCAACCTTTTCTTCTTCATGTAATCTTATAGCCAGTTCTTCATCCATCTGAATCTGAGCCTTTCTTGAGTTCTTTGGAGGCTTTTCAGGCTCCACCATAATTTCTTTTCCTTTATATTTGGATGAAGGTTGTGCTATTGGTGCTGGAGTTGATCTTCTTGGTTCTTCTACATCTCTGAAAGCAACTCGTTTTTCCTTAGCCTTCTCACCTCTCATCTTTACAAGTGTTTAAGCAATGGTAAGATCCTCATCTTCAAATGCAGATTGTAGTAGTTGTTGGAGGTGTTTCTTCTTTTTGGTTCAGCAGTGCTAATAGATACACCAGCAGTAGTAACTGATGCACTAAAAGCACTAAATCCAGTAGTAGCAGTATTAACTGCACCACCAGCATTAACTGTATCTCCTTCAACATTCTCCATTGCTTTATTCACCATATCATCAATATCATCATCACTATTATAATCACATTTTTAAAACATTTTCCTTGACGTCCTCCCCTATTTGGATACATTCTCCTTATCCAAACTCTTTCTCTTAGAGGTACTATTCTTGAAGAGCTTTATCCCTGGAGTTCTTGCCCTTAACGCCTTTTCTAATCTTTTGGCTTTCTTTTGCCGCTTTTTGATCACCAAGTCTTGAGCAGTCTTTGAGTGTTCCAAGGCAAGAACTTGTTTGATAATTTAGTACAAATAGCCATCAATTCATTTGTGTTAGGTCTACCATCATCACTTCCAGGTGTGTGACCTCCTGTGAGAGGTGAATCATAGGGTGTTGGTGGTACAAAATTTGTCAAATCATCTTGATGTACCGTATTGTCTTCTCCACTTCTAGATGTGTTAACTTCTGAGAGATGTGGGTCATGGGACTGTTTAGATGCAGTCTCAAACCTAGTCTGAGCATCTGCATCCCCCAATGTGGTATCATGGCACTTGGGTCTACTACCTGAACCAGTTCCCTAAAGAGATGGTTCATTAAGTGTTGCCATGGATCAGGTCTTATGGATGTTACCATTTTCCTGCTCTGCCTATAAGCTAGTGGCAGCCCTAACCACTTTGTCATCCTCTCCTGTATAGACAGCCTCATCACCAACCTTCTTATAGAGACCACTAGACTGAGGAATCTTAGTATCCTGACCTATTTTGGTTCGCCTAGGTATGTGAGTATTTTAGGGTTGTGATGCAACAGTAGTAACTTGTTCTTTATGAGAGGATGGAGCAGTTAAAGATGGTGGTTGGGGTTCAGATGGTTCTCTTGAACCTTCACCCTCTACTACTAGTGGTGCCAACATTGATGCAAACAATGGAGTAATTATGCCTAAAAAATCTTTATTTTGCCTTTTCATATAAGTAAAAACCTTTTTAGTATGTACAAGTGTAGCATAAACATCATTAAAAGGTTCTGCAAGAGAAATCTGATTATTCAAAAATATTTGTAAAAACCTTGGATACATTAAAAATTTCTTTGTATTGGTATCCAAGTTCCTCAACATGCCATCAAAAATTAGTTTAGAAAAGTTAAACTTTTGACCATTAGCTAAACAAATGACTGCAGATGCTATATTAGTGGAAAATTCATTCCAAGAAGTAGATTTTGAACTTAAGCAGTGTAAAATGGTATGTATGAGGTACTTCCATTGAGGGGAGAAGAGAGCTTTTTGAAAAGTAAGTTTGTCAGAATCACTCTCATACCCCATCAATGCAAGGTTTTCAAAAATAGTTTCATTTGTTAGACAAGTAATACCATCCTCATCATTAAAGTGAAGATCACTCCTCACTGATGATTCTGATATTACTATTGTCTTGCCATCAACTGTGGCATGAATTTGCTTCACATCATTGACTGTTTTGGACTTAGCAGTAGCCCAAAACTGCTCAATATAGGAAGCATAGATAGTAGGACTTACAGTTAAGGCATAGTGTATAGGGCTAGTAGTAAGAAAGTCCACTATCTCATGAAAATCAGCATTCCCATCTGTTCTTTCCAAGCAGGCCACCATGTTGTGTTGGTCAACAAATTGTAGATCAGCCATTGATGATTAATTTTGATGATCGACGATGAATACGATTAGGGTTTATAATTGAGAGCGTATGAGAGAATTAGATGAAGTTACTATATGATAGAGAACGGTTTTATAGAGTTAATAGCAAACCTACTAGCGAAGAAACCGTTATATTTACACTAAACCCCCTCAGCAGTATTATCCCCAATGGTAACAAGCAGCAGTAATGGTAACCAAGCAGTACTAACTTTGGCTCAGCAGTACTAACTTTTGCTTAGCAGTACTAACTTTCGCCCAACAGCACCAAATCCTGCCTAGCAACATTAACCTTACAACTACCAATTTTAACTCCAAATTCATCACTAATACCATCTTCAAACCACATCAATCATAAATCTAACAGACACATCTTCTGAGATTAAGTAATCCAATGCTAGCAATAAAAAAGTTAAACCTGCTAACATCAAATGCCTTTGTGAATAGATCAGCAACATTGTAATGGGCTGACCCGGCCCATTAAACGGGTACGAGTTAGCCCATTAAAGATGAATATGCTCTCGGCTCCATTTTCTCGCGCTTTTTTACATTCTCGTGCTCAGTTTTGTCCGCTTTGCCTTTGTTTTTGTCCTTTAATTGAATATCCATTACCTGCAAGGCACAATTTAACAATACAAACGAATACAATGTATTTTTATGTAGTTTTCATTCATTATTGGTCTATTTTAGCTTAATATTAAGAAATAAATTATATGTGTTTAAGCACATATCAGTCTAGCAGTTCCTGTATTTAAGTAAGGAGATGACCCTATTGATGCCATTAATAAAATGATGTCATTTTTGTTACTGTCATCACATCTCGTTTCCCATCTACCAACAATCAGCTAAGAAATTCTTCCAACCCATGACAACAAGAAATTATTCATGATGGAAGGGTGACTTTTCAACCGGTTCAGGGGAGACAAAGTTCATTTGTTGATGGTACTTTTGGAACTAGGGCTAACATCTCAGGAACAGGAGGGAATAATTCAGGTCAACAAAGGGTTGTGAAGTGTTTTAACTGCCAAAGGGAAGGTCACATGGCAAGACAGTGCCCAAAGCCAAAGAGGAAAAGGGATGCTACATGGTTTAGGGATAAAGTTCTTCTGGTTGAAGCGCAAGGATTTAGTAAAGTTCTAAATGAGAAGAAATTGGAATTTTTAGCAGACCTTGGAGTTACAGAAGGTCTAGTTACACAGACAGTCATTACACACAATGCAACTTATCAAGCAGATGATTTGGATGCATATGATTCTGACTGTGATGATATCTCTACAGATAAAGCAGTTCTTATGGCCAATTTGTCTAGTTACGGATCAGATGTTCTCTTTGAGGTACCTCACTCTAAAAACACTCATAATGATATGCTAAATTAAAGTGTGCAAGAGATGCCGTATTTTGAACAAACTCATCTTGTGAATTATCCAGAGAATGAGATAACGAGTAATGGCAATATCATTCCTTACTCTCAGTATCTGCTTGAAACATAAAATGCAGCTATTCAGGATACAAATTCTTCTACACAACAAGATGCCATGATATTATCTGTATTTGAACAACTGTCAAATCAAGTAACTAATTGTAACAAGGTCAATAAGGACAATCTAATTGCCAATGAATCCTTATCTGTTGAGCTTGAAAGATACAAAGAAACGGTGAAATGCAAGCAAGAAAGAACAAAATGGTGATTTAAGTACTAGAGAAAAGCTTATAATGGATGATATAATTCGACAGAAAAATGCACAATTTGCGGATTTTGAAAAGGAAATTAACTATCTTAAACAAAATCTTTCTGAACAATTAAAGGAAAAGGAATTGTTAACAGAAACATTTAATGTTCTCAAAAATGAATCCAAGGAAAAGGAAACTAAGAATATCGATAAAGAAATTTCTTTGGAAAATAAAGTTAAAGAACTGGACAATATTGTTTATAAAATAGGTCAATCCGTGCAAACTGTGCATATGCTCAAGAAACCAAAAGTTTTCTATGATAACAACCTTAAACAAGCTCTTGGTTTTCAAAATCCTTTCTATCTTAAGAAAGCTCAGCATACTAGGCCAATGCTTTATGATCGTAGTGTTATTGCTAAGGAAACCAACGTGATTTCAATTGCTGATTCAGAAGAGACTTTGATGCTTGAGGAAGAGAGTCGATCCAAAATGATTTTAAAACAAAGTGATCTAATAGTTTTTGATGCATAAATTGTTTTGAATAATATTTTATCAAGTTTTAAATTTATAAAACTCGTTTACCGATACACGCACTAACGAGTAGGGAACCTGGTCGTATGTAGTGCAGTAGCTTGGTAAATCCGAGGTCGTTCCAAGAGCTAAGGTTAAATAGTTCTAATTTGATTATTGTCACGTTTAAAAATGGTTTTATGTTGATTTTAAGAATTATGGAAAAGTGAATACAGAAAAGTAAACAGATAGAAGAATTCAAGGAGAAAGACGTGCTAACCTAACCATTTCACTACCAATGATATTGTTGGTAGAAATATTATATTAGGATATTTAATCTATACATTCTCTTCATGTTTTGGTGATGACAAACATGTAACTTATAACACATAACGTAAAGTGCTTAAGTTACTCGTAATCACAAATCATCAATTCATACGTCAACATCTCTCGACGTCTTATGTTTTCTTCAACAACAAATTTTAGTTCGCACCCGACGTAAATCACTAAAGGTATGAACAAACAAACTTTAATTTATTGAATGATCAAAGAAATTTTTTATTTTTCCAAACCTTACATTTTTTTATAAAATGGGACAACCATTTTTAAAAAACATATACAAAACATTTTTGTATTTATGTGAAATGTTTTATTCCAAATAAACATTTTGAATTTAAATTTTCTACCAAAAAACGGCAAGAAAGTTTTAGAAAAACCTTCCCCACAAAAAGACAAAAAAGGGAGCGTCTGAAAAATGGGCGGCCCCCTTAATTAATTAAAGGGACCGTCCATAATTAAAGGGACCGCCCTTGTATAATTTGTCGGGGAACTGCCCAATACAAAAAATAATATTTTTCCCTATAAATAAGAAGGAACCGTTTCATAGATTTTCTCACCTCCTTTAGCTCTAAGTTTTTTCTCAGATCTAAACTCTTCTTTCAAACTTTTTTTCTTTGATCACTTAACTTGTTATAAGTTTGTTTAAATGTGATCCAATCATCCATCCATTCAAGTGCAAAAGAAGAACTCTCGCTATCATCAAGATGCGAAGTTATGTAGTTTAGTTAGTGCATTCGTAACATGTCTTACATTCATAATGTATAGATCGAGTCCATGTATTCCAAACTTGTGTAATAGTTAGATCATGGTGATCATAAGAAGGTATGATAGATCATGATGATCTTGGTAGTGTCTTGGTGATGTAAAGTTGTGAAGTGTAGGGAAGATGTGAAGTGTAGTGAAGTTGTGAAGTGTAGGGAAGTTGTGAAGTGAAGTTGTGAAGTGAAGAAGTTGTGTAGTTGTGAATTTGTGTTGTGAAGTCGTGTAAGTGGTGAAGAAGTTGTGAAGTCATGATAGATTGGTTCTAGCTAAGATTAGAACTCGACATCTAGCTTAGTGTCGGAAATTGAATATTAGCAACGTTTGTGTTACGGTTTTTCTCGCCTAAAGGGAGCTTGTTGACTAGTGAAGATAACTCTCGAGTTTGGTGCTCGGGGAGTGGAGTAGGGCGAAGAGGTGCTTCGTGACCGAACCACTATAAATCAACGTGTCTGGTTTGCATTTCCTCTTACTTATCTCTTTACATTTATACTTGCATTTATCGCTCTATATTTATATTTGCAATTATGTGTTGTGTTGCTTATATAGTTTTGATTGTGTTTGTCTCATGGATTGATGTGAATATGTATTGTTGGTATAGAATATATATAAACACTCTTCATATTATTTCACGCTTAATCGGTGATTTGATACGAAATATTTTTAAGATTTTAAAAGGAAAACGTATTCACCCCCCCTCTACAATTTCCAAAATACCTAAAATACTGGTAGATTTAGGAGTTAACATTCTCGCTCTTAGTGATCGACACCCTACTTACCAACGAAGCTACAACTGATCGGGTACACTGCCCGTCAGTGTTGTTTTAGGTAAAGTCGGGAAAATATAAATAGTAAAACTTGATAACATAAGATACCTACTCACAACGACAGCACATCAGTATGGTTGTTAGAATTGGATGGTCATGGTCTTCAATATTTAACTTGTAATACTTAAGGTACTTATCCTCGGTTTCTATCTAATGGTTTGCGTCATTCCAATAGATTGCAATGTGAAAATGATCAAAACTGAAGAAGTTATCTGTCCTTGCACAGTTTCTAGTTGCCTGTCTTTAAATTGTAAATTTGTATATAAATGTCAGAATACGTGTGGCTAGCATGCACCACCGTGTAGTTAATTGATTTTGTAGGATCATAGGCCATTCTCAATCCATCACTTCTATAAAAAGGTGAATCATCATGCGAGTAATCTAGTGGCAGAAGCATTTTAACAGATTAGTGGATAGATTATATACGTTATCATGAGCAGGCCACACCAAACCAGTACACAAATGCAAACCATTGCAAGACTGCAAGATCTTAACATTATTAGCTGCCTCGGTGTAGGCAAGAGTGAAGCCTTTTCTAGACTTGAATCAGGAATCTAACGACACAAAATCACATTTAAATGGAGATCTAGTGTTATTAACAAAAAGAACCGCACGAGGATCAATGTTAGGGGCGGTTAAGGGTGAAAACAATGGATGTGAGAATTCTTTTGCCATTGTTTGGATACTGATGTAAAGAGATGAATACATAGTATATGTAATAGGATTAATATTTCTGTCAAAAGGTGGTCGTTTGTAAGTGATAACATCAAATAGTTAATACTTTTCTATATCAAATTCCCATGTTTATTGCCTTTATTTATGTTGTATTATATAAATCTGGTACTTAACTCGTTTATATATGCTTATTCAAGTTAATCAAGGCATTAGAATGAAAAGACACGAAAAATGGAAGAAACTTAAAGGAAAATGATGAATTACTCAAAGAGTGAATTTCTTATGATTTGGAGTTCATTATGAGAGGCTCGTAAAAGAATCAAGTGAAGAAATGAAGCCGAAAATTGAAGAAATCTTCACGAAATACTCCTAGAAAGGTGCTTTAGTATTTTTGACCATAAATTCTTCATACAAGCTCCTTTTTAGCCGATTCAAGTGGCAATAGAAAGAGGGAAATGATATCTACAACTTTTGTGCTTTGAGCTAAGATTGAATCGCAACTGGGCAATAGTTACGATGTAACTATTGCAACTATGCCATAACTTTGCCACGTCATGGTTACGCCATAGTTCTACCAATTCAGTTACACCATAACTTTGTAATGTCATAGTTGCACTGTAGTTCTACCGAATCAGTTACGTAATAACTAGGGAATAATAATAATTTGAGAGTTTAAGAAAAAAGTTACGGCGCAGCTCTTCACTTACAGTTACGTTTTAACAATATCGACATCAACAAAAACCTATAAATGCAAGCTTTAACTTTCCCATAAAGTGTGTCTGGTCCCTAGGGTCGATTTAGGGTTCAGAATAGGACAAAAATCACCATTCTTAAGCTGTAATTCAAGGAAGATCTCACTTCTAATCATCATCATGATTCCTTACATTATGTTTTCTGTAATTTACGATATGACTGGCTAATTGCTTTAAGTGTTAGCCTAGTTATGATTTTATTAATTTTGTGGTTCTTATTTCTCCGTTTAATTATCGTTTTATGTAGATATTATATGTGCTTATCATTGATCCCCGTGTTTTGCTAGTTTTAAGGCTAGTGTAGAGCTTATTAGCTAGTAAGTAGGTGTGAATAATTAAAAGTTAGTCTAGTAGGTTACTCGAGATGGGACCATCATCTTAATTGTAGGGGTTGACCATATCACTACATGCATTAGATTATGTACTTAAAAAGTACGGGTAAATCTTTTGTTAGTTAGGGACATAATGACTATGAACTAGATACCTAGCTTCCATGAGCCACATGGTTGAGATCATAGGAATTATAGGTTAGGTTATGATTACACAATCGGACCTAATGATATTAGAACCACGACGTAAAACAAGAATTAGACATTGCACTAGGAAATGAAATCATATGCATTAATAGAATATTAACTAGGTTAGCACATGTTCTCCTTTGATAAATTCACCTCATTTACTTTCAGTCATTTATTTTCTTGCATTATAGTTACTTAAACAACTCAAAAATCATGACAAATAAGTTTAAACCGCCCATTAGATCTTAGGAACGACCTCAGATTTACCAAAAATCAGGTTCTCTCCCTGTTAGTGCGTTGTAGATCATAGGTATACGAGTTTTATAAATTTAAAACTTGGTACTTTAATTTAAATAAAATATGCATTAGTAAGGACCGGGTGTGGTGGTGCATAGTTATCTCCAACGTGTGTGACCTAATTTTTTGACATCTTTGGTATTTAGTTGTAAGATTGTTTATGAATTGTTTCAAATGGAAAAGATATAAACATAAAAACAGGAAAGTCTCTATTTATTCAAACCCATGAGTTAATGCATCTTGGGAACCCACAATTTTCGGTTAAGGAAGACTTATTGATGTTAGTTAGAGAGGAGTTCTTTTATGATTGGTGGGTGTAGTATTAAAGAAGAAATATACCAGAAGAAGCTAAGACAAAATTCATATGGGCAAAATTTTGGAGGGAAGAATTTTGCAATGAAAGTATGTTTTATGTATTTTCATCACGTAATAAAGTCAAAGAGTCAGACATCATCACCTACACCCTTATGAATACTAGAAGGTATCATTTAACAATGGTGATATGCAATTGTTGGAAGATTGCTAAAATTAAGACGACATGGACAAACAGAAACCATGTTCGTAGATTCTATTGTTGTGGCAGTTTGGTAAGCTACGATTATCAATTGAACCAGTGTTGTCTACCACTTGTAAGTGAATGTTTGTACCTAATTTTGTAGGGCTTTAATTGTGGGTTTTTTCCTTGTTTGACCCACCATTGTCCGTAGAGCTGTTGATGTGATACCTAGCCTCTTAAGGGCTAGGAATCAGCTAAAGGAAGATTTAGAGGAGCAATGTATTCTGCTGAGGGAAAAGGGGAAGCTTATGAAGAAGCTTGTGCAAGCCCTAGTGGTTGCATATATGGTTGTTTGTGTTTGTTGTTTTTAAGTATTTTTAGGGTTTGTTTTAGTTGGATAAGTCTGAGTTGTTTGGATCATAGCTTTGGGTATGTTGGTGAGGGATGTATGTGAATCCTTTAGCAGATGTTTATGATGGTAATGAAAATGGGTTTCTTATTGTGTAGTACTAGTGTTTCAACTAATAGTATAAAATGCATGTGGTTTTTAATAACGTTGACAATAAAAGTCAAAGAATGATGTTCACCACTAAGGACCTATAATTTTCCTTGACTACAAATCAGAAATTCCCACACATGTCACATAAAAAAAATTGTCACATAACATAAACATAATAGTACAACTTGTCAAAGAACCCTAACAAATGTCTAACAACAATAATAGTACTTACTTGTGAACAAACACAAACCAGAAAATAAAACATGCTCATTGTTTTAAGACTGCAAATTAGAAACCATATCAAAAATCCATTTAAAGTACAAGCTCTTTGGCTGGATGTCTAGCACTCTTTCTTGTCTGACTCCCACTTAGTTAGGAAATGTTTACATGACTTGAGGTAGCCCTCTTTCTCTTGTGACTACCATTTGGTTGGGAATTATTTGAATAGCTTAAGCTACCAATCTTTCTAGTCTGACTAACACTTGGTTAGGAATCGATTGCCTGACTTAATCCTTCGACAAATTCAGTTGGTTTAGCATTGTGCACACCTTCTGGTCTAGTGTTTTTCTTGGTCTTACCACTTGTTTGTTGGTCCCTTGGACCTATACATGCTCTTTTGTTATGGCATGTTCCACCATATTTACCACAAGTTATTGTCTTTCCCTTCCTTGAAAGCTTCCCATTTTTTACCATCTGCCGCTTTAGTTTCTTTTCAGAGTTTTCATCTTTGGTGACTCTTCTCTACTTCTTTAGTCTACCAATTGGAACATGATAGTGTGGGGGCAATAAGACATTTGGGATCCTGCATTTAGGATCCTGCATTTGGGCCAAAACTACTGCTACTAATAGATTCAACCATGTATCTGTACATCTCCCTCCACGTACTAAGCCAATATGCTTCATCTACCCGACTTTGTGGTATCCCTATCTCCCTTCCATTGTTTGACATATCATACATTGCTGCGACAACATGGACACATGGAATGCCTGTAAGATCCCATCTCCTACATGTGCAATTCATGTGTTTCATGTTTACAACACATTGGTCCCGTGTTAGCCCCTTACACTAGTAAGTGTCTTCCCCATTCCATATAATTGTGTAATCATTAGCCTATCTCATAATAACATTGAACATGATTGTTGTAGTTTGGGTTAATGGACCTTGGAACCTATTTATCACTTCTTGGACATTCACTATTTTCTTCATCAAATACTCTCTAATGTACTCCAAATACCTAATAATTGGTTGGTCTCTACCACCAACTAACTTTTTATTCAATGACTCATAAAGATTGTTCATAAGAATATCACACTTAGCTCTTCCTGTTTAAACTAAAATGTTTCACGTTATGCTGATGTTATTATTAGTATCATAATTAAAATATTGTTATGCTATAGTTTATTCCTAAAAAACGTGACCTTGCCCAAGATGAATGTGGTATCTTTTAAAGCCATTTATGAGCCTTTTGGTTGAAGCATTTCAAGTCTTTCATCAGTTTCTCAAACTGAGCCACAGTTGTTGCTGCTGCACACTTCCAAAGAAAATCCTTATAAATTCTACCTTTGTAAATCTGCTTCATGTTGTGTTAGTGTTAAATATTTACGAGATCGGGAGTTTGGGGAAGCTCATAAGGTGAATTAGCCATATTAAGAGAGATAAAGGATAGAGAGAGAAACATGTTTATTAAAATGAACGAGGAGTACAAAATACGAGCTTCACCCCTCTAAGGAAGTTTAGAGGGGTTTATATAGCCCTTACAAGTTAATTATTGCATAATACGCATCTAGTCCTTGTATTTTAGGCTAACTATAATCTAATGTAATTCCCATAATGTCGCCACATTTTAGAATCCTAACAATCTTCCCCCAATGTTGTGGCACACGAGATTACTTATAGTGTATCCTACAAGTACAAATATAATTAATAGCATTTCAAAGTTTTGCCAAAGCTGAAGATGTCTATGGTTTTTCTTTGTCTTCAACACGTACTCCAGCTTGGATCTTTTCTTCACTTGTAGACAATGCACTGTAGTATGTATAAACTAGACTAACTTCCCCCAATTCAAATTGTACGTCTTCAAGCAGCTTTCTTCATCTACTTCTTTTTGTCAAAGTTTCTGAGTCAGCTTCCCCCCAAACTAACAACCATATGAAGTAGATATGAAACTTTAATGCAGTCGACATATCTTCTAACTAGTAGTTTAAGCACGTAGTAGAATTTGTGGACGATGAGGTAAACCACCTAAAGCAGCAAATATGACTTCTTCATTGAGGATAAGCAGCAAATTTGTTTAGAGTAAGATGCAAGAAATCAACAAAATCTACTCACGTATGTACATACTTGACACAAAACAACGCGTAGAAGTTGAAACTATAACACCAAAGTCAATTAAGTCCTGGATATTCTATACACCAAAGTCAACTAAGTCCTGGATGTACACATTTTTTCCCCTTGATTATTACGATCTATCAGAATAATCATCCAAGGGAGAAAATTTCCAAAGAGAGGTCAAAAAGCATAATACAAGTACACATTCTCTGCCTCCTGATTATATTCGATATTATCGAAATAATCACAATTTATGTACGCCCGAATACTCGATAATGCGATCATGTGTGAAGTAACATAAGTCCGGTTAAGCTTTAAAAATATCTCGTGAGAATCAACTGCCGATAAAAGAATATCTATTATTTTCCCCTTTGACTAATTCGTTACGAACCTCTTATCAATTATGTCGGCTATCTGTAATGACTACTGATGGCGAAGACCCAATATTACAAATTTGAGAGTGAAGTAGACAAACCCAAACTTGTGACTTAAGCTTGTACTATCGACGTGACTAAGACCGGTATAAAGAATTCATTTTACTCCGACTCCCTAAGTACTATATACTCTTCAACCAACCAACCAACAAGTATAAGTAGTACATCACCTTTTGACAAATCCTCAATGAAATGAGACACTGAGTACTATAATGTAACTCCTTAAAGTGATAGCTACCATGTAAGTCATTAAGAACCAATTGTTGGGTTTATAGATCTCACACAAATAACTAGATTAGTAAAGTATTCATCATAATTGGTTTTAAGTTTGAACAAGTTATCTTAGAAAGTCATCATCCAACCAACCCCGACTTCAAGATAAAATTAGTACACGCACCTGTGAAATTCAAGTTCAACCTCAAATAAGTGATAATGAATCAACCCCGTAGTCATTTCTTGTAGTTAAATCCCAAAACTAGCCTTTTGAACCGTTTAAGTGAATCTTTATTAAGGATATTTTAAGCGATAAGTGATGTTTGTGTTTTTGTGTGATGATTTTGATTTCGATTACCCTATTAGTATGAAACCCCAAGTCAGTCATACGCCCCCTGTTCCGTGGATAACCGTTGTTTGAATTCAGTTTTCAAAACTAGGGTTTTCTTTGATCGATTTGAGTCATGGGTAATTGTTAATTGAATTCAACCTATGATACCTGATTCTTCATAAGTACCGAATTCATAATCAATTACCGAATCCACAAAAGTTCTGAATTTACAAATTCTGAATTCTTGAATGAGGAAAAATTCTAAAATCGATGAATGAGGAACAATTACCAACTTCTGAATTCTTCAAATGAGAAACAAATACAGGATTCTGAATCTTATGAATGAGGAACTATTACTAAATTCCGAAATTAACAAATAAGGAATAACTTCTAAATTTAGAATATATCGAATGAGGAACAAATACCGAATTCTGAAAATGTCAAATGCGAAACATACTGAATTCAGAAACTGTCAAATTAGGAAGAATCAATCACAGTAAATTCAGATATATCTGAATGAGTATTAATTTCTAATTTCCAAAAAATGAGCCAGTTCCTAATTCTCAATTAAAGAACATTTCCGAATTCAAAATATACAAATTCAGAAAAGTATGAATGAGGAAGTGTAACTGCTTTTTTCCATAAACCCAAATTCCAAAACTTCCGAATTCGTAGAAATAACTGTTTATTTTCCAAAATCACTAATCAACTTCTAAATTTGATCATTATGTTAGGTCGGATTATGTATTGAATCACACTTGATACGGTTTGGAATGTAGAGATTAGAAGAGAGGAAGCAAGTCTTTATCAATTTAAAATTTTATAAAAAGAGAGAAAGTGAGGGAGGGAGAGGAGATACAAATGTGACAAGCTTACCACCCTTCATGTAAGAAGGGGGTATTTATAGAGTTGGCTATTCTATCATTTTTCTTCCTATCCTACCCTCTATTCTTTGTTAGTGACCTATTTTTCTTAATTAAGCTCACTAATCCTTATTACAAAACTATTAAACATAAAACTTAACTAAAACTGTTACAAATATAAACATACCACTTAGAATCCAATAATTGTCACTTTTTAATCCTAACAATGCCCCCCTAAGGGTCTATTATTTTGGGCATTACTTTCTTTGTTTAAGTGGTCTTCCATTCACGTAGCTCTCTAAACGTCTTCTTTGTTCAAGTGGTCTTCCATTCACGTAGCTCTCCTAATGTCTTATATGGTCTCGATGCTTCAATCGTTCTTGAATGTATTATTCATAGAATTGCATTAATTCTACATCGTCCTTATTGAGAGCTGGGTTTGCAAATCCATGCTTCACATCCAAATTGATCTTTTTCATTTCTCCAAAACCCTTATCAATGTAGCATCACAGAACTTATCTTATCATTATTCATAATTCTCTTTTCCTTCTTGCTATTTTCATAAATCAAGCCACAAAAAGGATCAGAAGAAATTGTATATGGTTTTTGTTCTTCAATACTAGGGAATGTAAGTGTTGGTGTAGTAAGGTTGACTTTCTGTTGATAACTTTCCAAGCCCAGATGATAATTATGAACTCTTTCCCACATGACACAACTTCTGATAAAGACGTTCAATGACTTTAGTAATCCAATTCTCGATAGTTTTTAATCTTCCCATATATGCACATCAGATAAATATCTATAATGTCATTATTATGTAAGTACTTGTAATATGATTTTGCGAATGATTTGTACTCACCTTCATCTCTTTTAACCATAATATCCTCCATATATTCTTGCCTATAACCGTGATTGTACTGAACTCTTATTATGTCTATAATTCTCCATTCAGAGTAGACATCTTCCGGGTCATTTCTTGTCTTTAGTTGCCTTTTGATGTGAGATTGTTGAGCTCGTAAACTCTTCCAGTGATCAACAACATATCTTGCATACAGAATAAACCTTTTGACTGTCTTTCTTATCCAACTGGTGTTAAGTTCTTCAAGGTCATTTTTGGGAAACATAAATGCATGAACTTTGTGCAGTGATAATACATATTTACTTGTTTCAGAGTTCCTATTCTTCAGATAAAAGAGATCTTGGTTGAACAAATTTATTGGTGGAATTTTTAGGTTTCTTTCACAACTTTAGAATACTGGAGCTGGTTTCTTTAGAATCTACAAAGTCAAATATTCTTTTCTACTCTACCAGACTATCTGACTTTCCATGTAACTCTTCATCTGATCAAGATGATACTGATATTCTTCTTCTGAATCACATTAACTTATCATCATATCATTCAGAGCATCTTGCATTCGTTGTAGATCACCAGTAGTTATTCCTTTCCCTAACACTTTAGCAAAAAATTTTGGTGACACTTCTTCAAAAGGTACTTCATCATCATCTATACCTTGATCTTCAGACCATGGATAAAAATACACTAGCTGTTCTTGAGCACTTGAACCAGATGGAGTTGACTCGTCAATTTCCTATGATGGGATGATGATTCACCCCTTGTATAAGTTCCATGCTCAGACGTTATATGCCTTTTCACACTACTCTCCCCCTTAGGACGAGCATCATCGTCATGATGGTATTCATGATCATGGTTATGAAAAGCATCAACTCTACAAGGATCATCATTATAAGTAGGTTTCTCAAACTTATACTTTAGTGTAAGCCATATTGGTAAGTCAGCATCGCGTGCTTGTTCATCATCCTTAATCTTCAAATATAATTTTCTTTGAAGATCAGGGATGGTAGAACTAGCATATTTAGTAGGATTCACGTGTAGTATATGATTGTTCATGTAATTTCTAAGAAATGCATCAACCTACGGAGGAATGTTAGTAGCTACATCATTAGAAACTTGAGATGAAAGTGTAGCTCTTGTGTGTTCTTGTTCCTCCTCATGACATCAACAACCATTGAAGCAATATAAGCCTTTGTCTTTTCTCTTTCCAACATGATATCTTCTTTTACAACCATCAAAATATTTTTCTTCATGCTGTCATTGGTTGTCTCGTCGACCATCTATGGAACTACTACCTTTTGAGTTGCTTCAACCATCTCTGAAATAACATCCATACCTTTCCTTGGCATAAATGACTTCTTCATATGACAAAATAGATAACCATATAGCTTGCTCATACTTGCAATTGCGCCCTTAATATGTTGGAATGATCAGTCTTGGGTTTGGATGATGAAGATGTTGGTTTGGAAGCCATTAATTCCTGGACTTTTTCTTATCCGAAGATAAATAATTAGTATTTGTCCTAAGGGATCTAATGGGTGTGGTGATGGGGGTATCCTTAATCTCCACTATATTCTTCTTTTTCTTTCTTATCAACACATCCTCAACTGATTCTTCCTCCAATTCTTTATTAGTAGACATTTAATCAACAATTCTCTGCCTTCGGACTTACCTTATGAATCCCTGTTATCCCACTTCCTTAATCCATAACATAGCCTAATAAGCTACTGATGACATCAAATAATGTCTATTTTATAACATCATTTATCCCATGTAATTAACCTATTTGTATAATTATTGCAAAGAATTGTTACTTAATCATTTATATTTGAGAATTGCTGTAATTATGGAGTACTTGGTGAAAGTTAGCTAAAAGACACGCATTCTGGAGCTTAAATGAAGAAATATGAAGATTATTGATTCTGACATTCCAATACGCCGTATCCATCAAGGAAGATACGGCGTATATGTGCCTACACTTCTTTGAAGACCACAAAGGAACAAGATCCAATACGCCGTATCCAGAAGAATTCAATACGTCGTATTCAAGTTATAGAATGTCAAGATTCTGGAAGATATCAAACGTGGTCCCTACTCTAAGAAACCCCTGATACGCCGTATCTAGTCTCTGGATACGCCGTATCGACCCGATTCTAGACCTTATAAATAGAAAACTTAAAAACGAGTTTTAAGGGTGCTAAATCATATTCTTGATACCTAAACCATAAAAGTTGATTTTCAAAGGAGAAATAGAGCAGAAGAGGTCGAGCAACGTTATCAATTCCATAGGAGACAATGTGTAATTTCTTATACTCTTGTAATCGTTCAATTTTTGGTATCATTTGTTAGCTTGGTTAGTTTACCTTGACTAAATCATTGCATTTGTATTAATTATGACGTTTGAAGGCTAATACCTTCGGGTACTAGCTGTTATTATGAAGATCTGAATGTTTGGTTTGTTTATCTCGATACTTAATTTATCATTGAATGCTTATTTATGTTTATCAATATACTTGTTTACATTCTTAAGTATGCAACCTATGATTCAACTGGGTCTAGTCCTACATATTTAATGCGATGCAACTTCGGTGTTGTTTGGGCGTAGGCTAAGAGTCCGGGATAGCTCTCCATATTGCAATTTATATATCTAGAATCATAGGATCACAAATATTGACCTATCTTTGCCTTTAGATTAGTAAGCTTAGTTGGACCAGCATGTGACCCTTGGGATCAACAAGTATGTTCTTAATTAATTGGTAAAGACTCGGACAATGGACTACTAGTATATAAAGAGCCATTAAGCAGTAAGTGGGTAAAGTCTCTATGAGCTTGGGTTTAACAAGATCACCATTGCTTTAATCCCTAAGATAGATTATAATCAGCAAATAAGGATGCTTTATACGGATGCGTTTAATTGTGACAGAATTGACATATCTAGGTCTTAGGAAGAAGTAACGCCTAAGTCTTAAGAATGATATGCCGCCTAGAGATAAGAAATCATTGCACTTAATAAACAAACCAACGTTCTAGTCGGATTAATGATGGCTAATATAGTTTTCTTATATTTGGCTCAACCGCTCTTTTATCTTCTGTTAATTTGCTTGCATGTGTTTTTGTGTTTTGAATTGATTTTAGTTACCACCAAACCCGTGCCAGTCTCTGAGACTAAAAACCCCCCCTTTTATCCATTAGATTTAGGATTAACTTAGGTTTAGCATAGGTTTAACATAGAATAGAACTAACATAGATTAGATAACCAAGATATCAATAAATTAAAAGTGTTTCTCGCTCTTAGTGATCGACACCCTACTTACTACGAATCTACCACAGATCGGGTACACTGCCCGTTAAAGTGTTGTTTTTGGTAAAGTCGGCAAAATATAAATTTAAAACTTGAAATAACCAAATCAAACCACTAACTAAAGACATCAGCTACCAATAAGCCATACATAAGTCAAACCAAATAATAAGCTAGAGAGAAAGGAGTTTAGAGAGAGAAAGAAATAAGAGAGGAAAAGAGATGGACGGTTTTACTGTAAGAAAATGTGACAACTAATACCCTGCTAACCTGCTAGGAGGGTTGTATTTATAGTCCAAGGCCTTGTTTGGCTCGTGGGCTTTGATATGGACCGGGCTTGGCTTATTGTTGGGCTTTGGCCCGAAACGCGGACAATGTTAGCTTAAAGTCCAAGCCCGTTAAACTCGACTAGCCTATTACAATACAAGACTATTAATAACTAAGATAATCGATTATATTCTTGTTTGACTTAATAAAACTAAGGTTAACAATCTCCCCTAATGTTGAGGTTATCTTGATTTGAATTTATCTTTGCCTTCTTCGGTCTTGACTTTGTATTTTCTTGTTTGTAATAGCTTTGTTCCGTTATGTTTCGTGATCATGATCTTGAGCCTTCGTCTTTTGACTTTGAGTTCTTTAGATCTTTAATCTTGTATCGTCTCCTTTTGTTGAATCATCTTGATTTGACTTTCTTGACCAACTTGTACTTTTGACCGACATGCTCATACTTGTCTTAAAAGCTCTGATTCTCCTCTTCTTCATCAGGCTAACAGTCTCCCCTATCTTATTTTACTTTGAAGATCTTTGATGACACTAAGGAAATTTGTGAATATTAGAGTTGCGGAAGAGTATTATGACATGTACTTGAGCTTTCTGATCGATAACATTTTTGTTTAGAAGTGACAGTCACGATGCTGAGTGTTTAACGTTAAAAACTTAAGCATGAGCATGTGGTTATAAATCCGATTCAGCTAGATAAGTACCGCCACCAACGTATAACCTGCAGGTTTAGGTTAGTGATAATCAACAGATATGGATGAGAATGTCTTTATCATTTTCACGATTTTAGGTTGCGATAACCTCCAGTTCCCCGTGTAACAGTATAAATACTATACCTGTGATCAGGTGGATTCAAAGAATCTCCTTGATAGGGTTTCACGGATGTACTAGCCTGTTCTTATTGCAAGAACGTCTCAAAGCAGACAACACGATAAGTGTGAATCAGATAGTTACTATCTTTCTGATTAAGTCGTCAATTCATTTACTAGACCAAATCAATATCCAGTTATCACAAGTTTGATTCATATAGAATCTCGCAAGTCAACTATCACAGTGTTGTTTGATGTTGACACTGGAAGGATTCCATTCGTCATTGTGAAACTAAAGAGTATCACTCTAAATGTTCTGGCAAGATCACAAGGATAATGCCTAGGACTCTTATTACAACTTGTGAACTTTATTGATTGTTCAACAATTGTATTTTGACATTGTGTCCTCATGAGATTTATGATTAACCTCTCTTGGCTCTAGACTAGATTTGTGCACTTTGGTTTTAGTAATCGAAGGTTGGAGCTGACTGCCACCTATTCAATATTAACAATCTCGGAGTGAGATGTCAATAGATAACGTGTGTATCTCCGTGACAAATGAGACAAGTCTCTGTTGAGAGAAACTCGAATGCCTAGGAAGGGTTGTGCATTGCATCACTGGGTCCATGATGTCTATTTAATACCAACAATCATCTTGTGTTTCTGATAGATTATGTATTGACCCAATTTCTACCTAAGTTTTATGGAGGGATTCTTTCTTTAGACCCTTTATCCTTACATTTCATTTTCATTCTTCAACCCCTTCAATGTTTACCAAGACGTCATCGCTATCACCTTGTTGTGATTGTTCTGGTGATAACTCATGCCTTAGTCTACATTATTCCCTTATTCTCATTCATCTCTAATCATACCTAAGGACTTCTAATGTAACACCATAAAAAATGGGTCGCAGCGGAATATGTTTCCAGGAGCGTTACTTCATAATACCATTACTCAAGTCATGAGAGAACGACCTCTAACTGTGTCGTTTGAAAAGTAATCTTGTATTCCTAACCGTGTCGTTTTGATAAGGAATCTTGTAGCCTGTTTAGGACTCTAATGCCCACTATTAAGTATGTCAATGATAGCTTCGTTAACCTAAGAAAAACTCGATGCGCCCTTAAAATTGTTAATCATAAAGTTGGTGAGTTGCATAGGTTTTTTAAGCCTATAAATGTTTTGAACCACACGGTTTTGCCTAAAGATTATGTATTGAATGTGTTGGCACATCCTTGTATGTTTCCCCTAGAATGTTTGTATGATTGTTTGATTAAATCAATGAGTTATAAAGTATGCGAGTTATGACATATTTAATCACTCCAGAATTAGTCACAAAAATGCTAAGTATAGTTGGGCCCCCATTGCCTGTCAAAGTATGTGATGTGCTCCCCAACTTTGTGTCACGGGGCCAACGTAAAATATTCCTGTGAGTATAAAACAATGATTTATGATATACTCTAAGCTTCAAGAAACTGCCTGACTAGATGCGGTATATATGCCACTCTATTCCAACGGCACTATAATTGTTCGTGTTCGTGCTAAATGTTCATGCTGTGTCTGACAGTGCTATGATGAGACGTTGTTGGTTTTGTGTCCTCTTGGTGATAGCTTAGCCCACCCGAAAGGGCCTGTCACACTCCGAGATTAGATTCCTATAATTTCATAACTATTTTCGCGTAACTTACCCTAATCCTGAGTACTTCATGGTTCATGCCGTCTTAAAGCTAATCCATGTAATCATTTTGTGGGTAAAGTAAATTAAGTGTCGCTGTTTTCAAAAAATAGTTGAAACAAGTCAATTATGAGTTTTGTCCCAAAATAAGTAAAGATTGAGTATTGTTCGATCCCAGGTATGAACAATATCTTAAACTCCTTAGAGGCTTGATGTTAAGGTTTAGTTGTATTGAACAGATACAATGACATAACTATGGTAGAGAGCTAAGATTTGTAGATATATCACAAACTATTGCGGGAATGCTAGTTTGTAATACTAGAAGAACAAGGAATACAGGTAAAACAATCTCAGAAAGAGACCAAATAGTTTATCAAAACTTTTCGAGCAAGAACATTTAATGAGGTGATTTAATATATTTACGCAGGTGTAACTCAAATATGGACGTGTATTGTAGGGAGTTACACAAAACCTTTGAAGCTATGACAATGACCGTTTTGGTTACATTGAATTCTTACACATTAGCGTTGTCTTGGACTCTCCGCTGTGCTGATGATATCGCTTTGTGTTAGTTACTCATCGTAAGTGCAAGGTCCTAGATAGGGGCTTACTCAATATTTCCTTAGTTCATACTATATGATTTCTTTTAAAACATTAAAAAATCTTTATCTTATACATATCTTTTACACCTTGAAGCTATGACAATGACTAGTTTTGGTACATTAAATTCTATACCCTATGACCTCCTTTTATACATCAAGGAGTCCTACAAGGCTTACAATACTTTCCTATGTTATCATGATCTTTTAAACAAATAACTTATACATATATTTTACAAAAATAACTCAATACTTATCTTTGTAAGTATTCTTGTTCTCCAATCTTTTTTCTTGTCTTTATCCATTTGACAGTAGAAACTTTTCCAAGCAGTTGTAATCTTTCAGCAGTTTAAACCACCAGCATTAACTTTTGAACTAGCAGCACCAACTGAGCACAAGCAATAGTAAGTACTTAGAATATTTTTTTTATTCTTCATCAGCAGTACTAAGTTACACTAGCAGTACTAACTTTATGCTAGCAGTTGTAACTTTATTCTAGCAGTACTGACATATACTAGTAGTATTAACTTTTGTACGAGAGCAAGAACAAGAGAGATTGTGTGAAATTTTGCTAAGGAAATGAAGTGTATGAAGTTACTTGCATAGTGTGGCTTTTATAGCAAGTATTAACTACTTAGCATAAGTTACTTGCATAGTGTGGCTTTTATAACAGTGCTAATATATACTAACAATAGTAACTAGCAGTAGTAACTTTATACTACAAGTACTAACTACTTAGCATAATTTTCATTAGTATTACCAACAATACAAAGTATACCTGAGCAATATTAACTTTAAGAATTATCTTGAAGTCTTTAAATCCTAACAATCCTCCCTTAAACTTGATGTTCATCTTCTGAATCTTCAAGTTTCTTCATTAAAAAGTCTTCATCACTATAAGGAGGATGCATTCAAACACTTCATTGACCCTTTTCCTGCTTTGTCATGAGCTTGAGTAGTTGATAGCATATCTCATTTCAATGATTAGCTTAAATTTTCTTGTTGAGCATATTTGTTATTGTTATTGGTGTGAGGGGATATCTCTTCTCAACTAACATAAGGATATGAAGATCTTTAAATCTTACAAAGTGCACTCCACAGGAATCAAACAGCTTCCAAACAGTCACTTTATATCCCTGTAGACTCCTCCATACTTCACTCTTTATGTCAGGTTCAAATGTTACTTTTAGATCACCCAGAACACTCTTTCATAATCATCCTCTGGCCTTGTATTCCCATGTTTAGCTTTAACCAACTTTTAGAGAGTCTCTAAATCTTATCTATTAATGTTCTGAAGCATCTTAATCATTGATGAATACCTTTTTGAACTTCCATATGCTCTTATCAAGTGATAGAATCCCTTTGGTCCTTCTTTAACAATCTTATATTAAACAATCATTGGAGGTTTGGTAGCTAGAGGTATAGCATCAATTGCTATTTCCTCTTTATCTTAAACTATCTCCATATGCTTTTTCATCTCAACTTTATCATCTTCTTCAGCTTCTTCATGCTCATCTGTCTCTTTATCATCCTTCATTCTTTGTCTTTTGGAAGATTCTTGTTTTTGCTCATTCCCTGCACTTTTCTTACCAATTGATTTCTTTCTGCTGCCTTCAGCTTTCTTTTCACTGCTTTTTACTTCTTCAGAATCCATGGGTTTAAAATTGTTTATCCAACACATTGTCTTATCAAAAGCCTTTTGGATTTCTTCATAACTCTTATTCTTCAACTAGTTATGAGTAAATCCTCACATATTCTTCAAATAAGTGCACATTTGATTCCTTCTCTGACCTTTTGTTAGTGTCTTTCTTCTCTTTTCTTCTGCTCTTAACTTAGCAAAGTGTCTCTTCCTTTCATTCATTAGTTCCATAAATAATTTTGACTTTTCTTCAATAGTCAATTCACCTTGCTCTTGTTCCTGTAATCTTTTACACAGCTCATAGTCAGCATCCATCATAGCTTTCACATAGTCCCATTCTTCATTTTTTGCTATAGTGGCTTGTTCTTGTAATTCAACATTCTCCCTTTCAAGCCTTGCTGCTTCTTGTTATTCAGCATCTAGCCTTCTTGCAAGCTCTTCATCAAGCCTTATTTGATCCTTTTTATTCAAAGGAACTTGAGGTTCAACCATCTTAGCTTTCCCTTTATCCTTAATGCTTGAAGAAGATACTGATGTTGGTGTTCTTGTTGTGGTTTCGCCAGCATCTCTAAATGTAATAGCTTTAGCTTTGAGAATTGTTGAAGGTGCTATTGTGACTGTACTCTGTACTGGCTCTTGTATCACAACCTTAGATTTTGCACTCTTCAATTCAGCCAATGTTTATGTGGAAATCGTAGAGGGGGGGGGGGGGTGAATACGTTTCCATTAAAAATCTTAAAATGTTTCGTATCAAATTACCGATCAAGCGTGATACAATATGATGAATGTTCATACAAGTTATATACACATATTAATACATCGATTTACAACAATACAACCCAACACACAATATTCACATTTATTCAAGACATAATTAAAACTATATAATCAATACATCACATAATTGCAAGTATATAAATATAAAGCGATAAATGCGAGTATAAATGTAAAGAGATAAGTGAAAGGAAATGCAAACCGGACAAGATGATTTATAGTGGTTCAGTCACGAAGAACCTCCTCGCCCTATTCCACTCCCCCAGTACCCAACTCGAGAGTTTCTTCACTAGTCAACAAGCTCCCTTAAGGCGGAGAAAACCGTACACAACGTTGCTTATATCAATTTCCGACACTAAACTAAATGTTGAGTTCTAATCTTAGCTAGAACCAATCAATCACAACACAAGTTTACGACTTCACAACTTCACGACTATTTCATAACTTCACTACACAACTTAGCTTCACACCTTAATCACAACTACACAACTTCTTCACATCTTCACAACTTCACAACTTCTTCACACCTTTACAACTTCACAACTCCACACCTTCACAACTTCTCCTCACCACACTACTTATGTCACAACTATCTAACATTACTAGAAAGGATCACCAAGATCCAACTACAAAACACACCATGATTACCATGATTAAGAAATTATACAAGTTTGGAATACATGGAGTCGATCTATGCATTGTGAATGTAAGACATGTCACGAATTCCCTAACTAGCCTACATAATTTAGTATCTTAATGATAACGAAAGTTCTTCTCTTGCACTTCAATGGATGGATGATTGGATCACATTTTAAACAAACTTATAATAAGTTAAGTTATCCAAAGGAAAGGTTTGAAAGGAGTTTTAGATCTGAGAAAAACTTGTGCAAAGAGTTGAGAAAATCTTTGAGAAAAGCTGGTTTAGAGGTGGGAGGGGTGGAGGTGGGAAGTAGCAGTCCAGCTATAGTATAGATGAAAAAATATTAATTTTTTATTTGGGCGGTCCCCTTAATTGTACATGGCCGCCCCCCTTAATTAATTATGGGGCCGCTCATTTTTCAGACGCTCCATTTTTTGTCCTTTTGTGGGGAAGGTTTTTCTGGAACTTTTTAGCCGTTTCTAGGTGGAAAATTTGAATTCAAAAATATTTATTTTGAATAAAACATTTCTTATAAATACAAAAATATTTTGTATATGTTTTTTAAAAATGTTTGTCCTATTTTATAAGAAAATATAAGGTATGGAAATATAAAAATTTCTTTGATTATTCAACAAATTAAAGTTTGTTTGTTCATACCTTTAGTGATTTACGTCGGGTGCGAACTTAAATTTATTGTTGAAGAAAACTTGAGATGTCGACAGATGTTGATGTATGATTTGATGATTTGTGATTACGAGTAGCTTAAGCACTTTACGTTATGTGTTATAAGTTACATGTTTGTCATCACCAAAATATGAAGAGAATGTATAGATTAAATATCGTAATATTTCTACCAACAGAAATCTTACGATCGATAATGCCAATATCGTGAGTTGAGACGTAAGTTAATCTCAAGTAAATGGTCTTGAGGAACTCTACGATCGTGCTCCCTAATACTCTGCTTTTGAATACTCTACGTTTTTAGAGTTTGTTTCAAGCTCTTTAGTTTTGTTTTAAGCAACATGGCATTAAAAGCATGAACCCATCATTATTCCAAGAATTTTCTATAACAGAGGCAAAATCTTGTTCCAAAAACCAAGAGTGAAACAAACGAAAAAGGGTAGGACTATAATCCATGTGAGTTTCCTTAAGTATAATCGGTTTATGAGCGATGAAGAATCAAACCCGACAAGTTTGGAAAAAGATCTAAAAGCCCATCAAAAACAAGAAACCGATCTAGCTTACTCATCTTACTCGCATGTTTATCTAACCACGTAAAAGAATACCCACCTAGAAGAACATCAATCA
>BQNB010077859.1:7529-30715 GCA_026074375.1 Tanacetum coccineum
AGATTGTTAGACTTATAATCATATATGTCAAACAAGAATGTAACAAGTATGGGCATGTTGGTCAAGAGCACAAGTTGATCAAGGAAGTCAAATCAAGATGATTCAAGTCAAGGAGATGATGCAAGATAACGATCTCAAGAACTCAAAGTCAAAAAGATAAAGGCTCAAGATTATGATCACAAAGCATGAATGAACAAAGCCATTACAAACAAGACAAGACCAAAACATGGCAAAGCATAAACGTCAAAAGTCATATCTTCAACGTCAGGGGAGACAATGATAAAACAAAGCAAACTCCTACAAGAATGTTATCGGTCTTATAAAGTCAAACTAGGTCTTGTATTGTAATAGGCTAGTCGGGTTCAACGGGCTTGGATTGTAATCTAATATTGTTCGTGTTTCGAGCTCAAAGCCCAAGTTTAGCCAATCCCGGCCCAAGTAGAAAAGCCCACACGCCAACTAGATGACTAGGGGTATAAAAGAAACCCTCTCCTCACATGGAGAGGGTGTTGGTTACACTTGTTCACTTGTAACTCACCATTTCTCTCTCTTAATCTAACATTCCAAGTTTTCTCTCTTCCTTTCTTTTTCTTTCTTCTATCCAGCTTATATAGGGCTTATTTGGGTTTGCTTATTGTTGTGTGTGGATTAATATAAAGGGATAACATTTTCTAATTTAGCAAAACTTCGTAAAAGCTCATTATAAACTTCTTTACTAACAGTTTGTTTCGAAAGCTTTTGTGCAATACATTCACATTCTTTCACTTTATGAGCATATAAGCATTGCAATTCAACATGAACATCTAAATCATATGACGAATGCAAATAAGAACACATAACATCATTAGACACACATTCTTGCAAAAGTATATCATACATGTTTGAAAATTCTGCTTTATCAGATTCAAGTTCGTCAATTTCATTTTCAAGGGATTCAACGTACTTTAAATCAGCATGCATTTCTTGCTTAAGTTCATGAACAAATGTGAAACTATCATTCTGTGTCTTTATGGCAAGAGGCATCAAACATGTTTTTATTAGCACTTCCATATCAAGAGCAGTTGGGGCACAAAAGTGATTATGAGAATGCTTTTCTCATGCTTGATCAACAAGTTCTCTAAAGTGGTTTATGTTATTTGTCATTACATTGTATGCTTGTCTACTTTTACTTATTAATTTTGAAACATGTAAGAAACCTATGTTTTTGAAAATTTTTGGTTTAAATTTCACAAAAGATTTTCTCCACATTTTCTTCCTGACTTCATTTGCATGTGCCAACTGTTCATTATATTCATGTGACGCTGGTTTGAAAATTTCATAAAGACTATTTAGCTTTGTGTAGTCATAAGGTCTCACTAAGTCTTTATTCAATTTTGATCGACTCTCTTTTTCAAGAGTCAGAGTTCTTTCCTATCGGGGACAAGTCTGTTTGCAGGATCAGATTGGTCATATGGGATCTCATACAAACATGGTTTCTCATATTGAGCCTTTTTGAGGTACATTGGATTTGCAAAGGTTGGTCTACCATTGAATGTTGGGCCTTTGGTAGCTAACATATGAATGGTTTGAATTGATTGATTCCTTTTATAAACAATTTCATTCAAAAACTTTAATTTTTTTCCATTGAAATCATTTTGTCAATGACTTTTTCTTCCTTAAGTTTCAAATCCGTTATTACCTTGGTTTTCTCTTTGATAAGACCTTCGTAATGTGACTTTGTTAAAAGACTCTGTTTGACTAACTCATCGTGTTTCTCTTTGACAACTGAAATTTCATAGGCTTTAAGTTATAAACCTTCTTTTATGTCAATTTCTTTTTGAGCTATTAGTCCTAGAGTTTCATTTAACTTACGTTTAAGTTTGTCATAATCAACTGTATGGTCATTTAAGGTCTTGTACGTCTCAAGCTCAGTCTGTTTATTTTGAAGTGCAATTAGGCAACTATCCTAAATACTATTAGACTCTACTAGTTTCCGCAAGAATAGATTTGCACTCTTTCAATTCATGAGCAAGTGATGTGTTTGCTTTCTTTAATTGATTTTGAATCTTTTTATTTTCATCAACATCATGTTTTAAATTTGCAATTAAATTAGCAAGAGCAACATGCTCTTTTTCAGCATTTTGGTCAGTCTGAATATCATTGTCACACATATCTAGTGAATCAGGAATGACATTACTATTAACCTTTTCCACTACACATGTGTTACTAATGGATTCGGGTTGCTCAGAATGCTGTCTCTCATTGGTAAACACATTATATTCATAATCGTATTGTACCTGTTCTAATGGCTCAGCAGTTGAATTTGATTCTGGAGGTAAGACTTCCTGAATCTTTTCCATGAAACCGTAATGTGCTTCCAGTTCTTGTTTATCGATCTCCTCATTCGTATCCTCTAGCCAATCAGCTTGCTCTGCTTGTAATGGAACACCTTTCTCAGCTTGTTTGCACAACGACATCTTTTCCTTGTGATACGTGTAGTCTTTTACCCTTTTGGTTTCCTGCATTCCTTACCAAAGTGACCAAATTCCTTGTAATTGAAACAATGTATCCCGCTCTGCTGCACTACCTGACTGCCTACAGTCTCCCTAGCCTTAGCAACAGTCACTGTCCTCTGATTCCCAAACTGCCCAGTTTGATTATCATTCTTGTACCTTCGAGAAGTATCCACATTCTTGTTTCTGGAGTTTGAAGAAGTTTTGAGGTTGTTGTTGGTAGGTTTGTAGAGCTTTTTGAAGTACTTTGCAATGAGTGCCAAATTTTTCTGCATATCCTTATCTTTCTGAGCTTGTTCTGGATCACTGTCTTCTTCAAAAGCTGACTCAGATGGAGATGTGATTGGTTTGGCTATCTCTTTGCCTTTGAATTTGGTAGATGCATTAGATCTGGTGAAAGATGATTGTTATGATGTTGGTGCATATGGTTTGTGAGATTTTGGTGCTTGATAATAAGGATGTGGATATGGTAAAGCAGCAGCAACAAGTGCTAATGGGTCAGAATTCTTGGTTATTCTCTCAGCACGGATTTCTTTAACTTCCTTTTGATACTGTTCCAGAACGTCAAAGAGCTTATGATATGAGACTGTATCCAAGTCGTGTTGTTGCTTGACAATTGTCACAAACCTTAACCATTCTGGTTGAAGTTGTTGAAGAAAATTAACATTGACTTGCATTGTAGCAACTG
Organism: Tanacetum coccineum; assembly: GCA_026074375.1. Lineage (NCBI taxonomy): Eukaryota > Viridiplantae > Streptophyta > Magnoliopsida > Asterales > Asteraceae > Tanacetum > Tanacetum coccineum. Next base: position 10,710 of record BQNB010077859.1, read on the forward strand.
TCAAGTTGTTTCTTATCAGACCATTCATCATCTTGTAAAATCTGGAGTAGTATGACTCCATGGACTCTCCATCATGAGAAGTGAATTTTCCAAATTCCTAAAACAAATTAGTCTTGACATCTTGAATGTTGAGAGATTCACCTTGTTTTAGCCTTTCAATAGCTATCCATATTTCATGAGCTGTCTTGCAAACATCAACAGTTGAGTAGATTTCATCCCCAATTCCAGTCAATAGCAAATGGATTGCTTCCTTTTTTGATTCATAATGAGCTTTGTTTTCAGGAGACATGGTCAAGATTGTCTCAACTATTGTTCATTCTGGAATTACTGGAGAATTCTCTGTTGCAGGTACAGCTGGGATTGTGACAGTAGTGGGTTGGTATGAACCTTCAAAAATACATTTCCTCAAGGCATCACCATTTGGTCATGTATCAATGTATCTTAAGAAACGTGATTGCCATTGAGCATATCTTCCCGTTTCAAGCATTGGTGGACGATCCCTTGATCCAGCTGTCATGATGTTGTTATGCATTTGACTGTCGGTTGTGGAAGTTGTAATTGGAGTAGTCATGATGAATTATTTGTTAAATTATGAAGTGAAAATGATTTGTAGGATCTTAAGTAGGTAAAGTGATTTTGTTGTGGTTTGTTGATGAAAAATATTACTTTGTGATCGAGCGGTGATTGAAAGTAATTATGTTGTTATGAGTTGTCTTTTGTGTGTTTAATGTCTTGAAACTACACGGGATTTTACAATTCTTGACAAAACCGGGAAAACAAGTAAATGTTTCACGGGATTTTACAAGTCAAAGAAATAGACCGTATAATTTATGTTAACAAATTTGTGTGTTTTAACTTTAGTCCAAGTGAAGTTTCAAATTCGGTTTTCTAGGAAAACTGCTAATTAGGTTGTCACTGAAAAACTGCTAATTAGGTTGACACTGAAAACTGCGAGTTAGGTTAATACTGGAAAACTGCGAGTTAGGTTAACACTGGAAAAATGCGAGTTAGGTTAACACTAGAAAACTACGAGTTAGGTTAACACTAGAAAACTACGAGTTAGGTTAACACTGAAAACTGCTAATTAGGTTGACATTGAAAACTGCTAATTAGGTTGACACTGAAAACTACGAGTTCGGTAACACTTTGAAAACTGCGAGTCTGGTAAAACCTTGAACTGCGAATCCGGTGACACTTGAAATGCTGCTAATCTGGTGAAGCCTTGAATTGCGAATTCGGTGAAACCTTCGAAACTGCGAATTCGATGAAACTTGACACGCTGCTAATCCGGTGAACACTAGGACGAAACACAAATTTTCCAAGACACAAAAAGACACATTTTTAAGTGTTTTTTCCCAAATTTTCTTGTACAACTAGTATTACTAAACCTATAGGACCCTTAAAAATGTAAACTTTATGGTTTTTAAGCCAAAAAGTTTAAAATTAAGAAAAGGACTTTATAAGGTTTTTCGAACACTAAATTTGATAAAAATGATGTTTTTCTTTGATCCAAAGCAAATACACCTATATCCAAGGATACTAGATCAAATTTACCTAAGTAAATGATCTTTTAGTGTATGTCTAAACTTCAAAAATCAAAAAATATATATAAAGAAAGTTTCGGTTTGAGAAATGACGAGCTAAAACAAACAAGAACAAAAATAAATCATGAACTAATCATGAACCCACCCCGTGGCTCTGATACGAATTGTAGGAACCTGGATAGACTTTCACTTCACCATGGATTTGATAAGAAAAATAGATAAGAAGAAAAATAAAGAAAAGTATAGAGATGTAGAGAGAGGAAAATGAGATGGTTGATTTCACATAAAATGTGTGTGTTACAAATGAGACCAACACCCTCTCCACACTTAGAGAGGGGTATTTATACCACTTAATGGTCCGGCCTTGTAAGGCTTGTTGGGTCGTGGTTTAATGTCTTGGGCTGGGCTCGGGATTACAATGGACCTTAGTCTGGAACTAGTACAAGATTAGATTACGTTCACGAGCCCGTTTACCCTTCTAGCCTATTACAACATACATGAGATAAAGACCAAGATTGAAAATATAATTTAAGGCTAACATATGGCCTCTGCATCTCCAATTTGCCTCATGGCTCGTGCCACATCTACCAAGTCATGGTTATGGCATCAACGTTTATCCCACCTTAACTTTGAAACCATAAATGACCTTGCCAGAAACGATCTTGTCACCGGTCTTCCAAAATTAAAATATCATAAAGAACATATTTGTCCCTCATGTGAGAAAGGAAAAAGCAAAAGGGCATCTCACCCACCCAAACCTGTTCCAAATTCTAAGCAGAGGTTACACCTTCTTCATATTTTTGAGAAAAATAAATAAATTGTAACCTTCTCACAAGATTAATTCCCAGCTACTTAGATAGCATGACCACAGCTTAAGATCAATCAACTAGAAGATAGAGTCATTTCTACCAATAGTCAAGGAAGAAGCAAGAAGTAGAATACCACCTTTGGAATTATTAAGTTTTTCCTAATAATAAAATCTCCTGTAGACTACGAGTAATAGACAGAATTTTGAATTCTAAGGACCTCGAATGTTAACTTTGTCCTGTGTTACTTGATGGAAAATTGAGTGCTGAATGATAATCAGATTTGTGTGTTCTACATTATATCAAGATGGCATGAATTCAGGACTAATACAACCAATTGTTGGCCCTATAAGTAACTAGAGAACCCAAGCAAAATGTGCACCAATCTGTTACAACATGCATTAAAGGAAAAACTGTTGCAACAGAACACCCTGATCCATATACAACTAGACACATAACTAGGAACTATATGATAGCAAGTTAGTAAGTGCATGCAGTGTTGAGGTATCCCTAATTATAACACCACTCCCGGATTACAATTGGAAACCTAAGTCTCAAATAAGAAATGTTAACCCAAACATTAGTATGCCTCTAGGAAATGCATCTAGAACTGCTAATATTTTAGAACATAAGACTCCTAGGTGCTCCACTGTGTCCAATACTCATTGTCTTCTAATTCTATTTGCACTCTACGTAGTATAAATCTATTCATCCTCGACTCTAGTTTCTCAAAGAGCACATGACCGGAAATCTCAAACGTTCTAACTAATATTGTTGAGAAATTTCATTCTGGGGAACGGTGAAGTTTTAGGAAATGATCAAAATGCACCAATTCATTTTTATGAAGATCTGGTTCAAGTAACTACTACTACAAATGTGTTTATTACTCGAAAGGGGCTTTAATCAAAAATAATCCTCCGTTGGTCAATTCCCAGAGATACGAAATTGGAAAGTTGCTTTTCAAGAAGTCTAACATAGATTATATCCGTGATTTAAAAGGGAAATGAACTTCGTATACAGTTCTAATTGGCACAAATTTGTATTCCATTAACTCTGTAAGCACTCAACATCTCCTAATTCAATTTGCTTAATGGCTAGCAACCTCAGTCTCAAGCAATGGTTAGTGATCAATCGTCGTCTATCCCGCAATTAAACTTTTTTTTTCGAACATCCTCAAACTTGCTTTCGAAGAATAATATTGTGAATGGGCTTCCAAAATTAAAATTCCCGTCAAAGATCATCTGTGATCGTTCTTGTGATTTATGGAAAGCAAAAAAGAAAAGTCTTTTCCACACTAGACTATAAATACCCCGATCATTACAAAGACGGTTACAACTTAAATAGCTACACATGGAAATATGTGGTATAATGCGGGTAGAAAGCATTAATGGAAATAAATATGTTCTCGTAATTGTTGATGACTACTCCCGATATACCTGGACTCACTTCTTGAGGTCCAAAGACAAAACACCTAGAGTTCTCATTGATTTCCTCACACTTGTCCAAAGAGGACTTCATGCTCAAGTTACAACAGTTCGAACTGACAAAGGCACATAATTTTCTTAAACAAAACTCTCATTTCATACCTTTGCAAAAGGGTATAATATACGAAACATCAAACGCTCGAACACCCTGCACAAAACGCGTTTCGAAAGACTGAAACCGTACTCTTGTTGAGGTTATGCTCGAACACAATGCTAAGCGCCGCTAAAGTTTCCTGTACCTTCTGGGCTGAAGCAAATTGCAACCGCATGTTTTACTCAAAACCATTCACTAGTAATACCTTGACATGATAAAACACCTTACCTTATCATCAATGCCCCGGAAACCTTCAGTTATGTTCCTTTCACAACTTTGGTTTCTCTTTGCTAATGTCAAGATGGTGAAAATCTTGATAAATGAGGAAAAATGTGATGCATGTATATTTATGTGTATTCTACTCAGTCAAATGATTTCAGGGTATTTTAACAAGAGAACAAGAAAACTATTAAAACAATTCATGTAAACTATGATGAATTTACTTCCATATGGCGTCAAATCACGTCATTCAGACCCCAGGTCCACATGTTCTACAACGGTAGCTTTAACAATACAGTTTAACCCGTCCCACAAAGTCAATAAAATCGATCCTCAAGTAGCTTAGGACAGTAAACAATGACAAATGGAGCTTGAAATTGCCTATAAGTCCATGTTTAGTTAATTACTCATGGAACTTCTCATGTAGTGTCAAAGTCTTTCACTGTACATCTGGACTGATAATCCCTATAACAACACCAACATAACACAACTCACACTTCTATTAACAGACCGATGTTGGCCGATCCACCTCCATTGAATATTCAATCAACACATCCAACTCCAACTCAAGTACCAACTATCACTGCACCTGAGAACATTATTCAAGCATAAACCAATACCAAAAATGCATAATTTGACGAAGATAAATTATCAACATCTTTAGGTACACCGGTACAAACAAAGGGGAGACAGTCTGTCTCGTCCATGTTTTATTTGTCAAACATGCATACTACCTATCAACACCACCAATCTGCACAACGATGGACAAAAGATCATCCAATAAGAAAAGTAATCTATAAATCCGTCTCAATCATTATAACAAACGTCAGCTAGAAACAGATTGTGCGAGAGTGTATGTTCGCACACATGGCCTAGTATGAACCGAACCAAAGAACTCAAATAAGCCATGGCTGATACAGAATTGATTGAATCAATGCAGGAAGAATTCATCAGATTGATCTATTAGATGTATGGAATTAGTCGTAGACCAACATTTTGCAAAAATGTCATTCACGTTTAAAGTGGCTCTAAAAAAAAACTGATGAAGAAAATAAAGTAATTCCCCAACTAATCTCGTCTTGTAGCTAAGGGATATTCTCAAAAGGAAGGAAATTGAATTTCGAAGAGTCAATTTCAAACCATTTGCATCGGTGGAAGGCTGTACGTTTGTTCATTCATATGGCTCACATAAATCATTTTACATTGTAACAAATGGGACTTTAAAACAACATTTCTTTACGACTTTAAAGGTAAGTAATGAACGTAAACCAACAAGATGGATTTGTAGACCCATATCATCCTGACAAAGTTTACCGTCTCAAGAAAGTAAACATTATATGATCTCAAACAAGCACCAAGAGCGTGGTATGATGAACTCTCTAATTTCCTGGTATCCAAAGGATTCTCAAAAGGTTCTATTATCAACTCTATACCTAAATAAACATGGGGAAGACATGATTGCTTGTGCAAATTATTTTACGATATGATGACATTAATAATTAGTTCCTACTACGAACCCAAAAACATCAAGACGACATAGAAAAAATTAATCGCAACAGCAAGATTGATATGTCTATGAACGTGTGGAGCTGGAGCACTCCTATCTCTGCCTTCGTTACTAAGGGTCAGTATCAGAGCTCTCCTACTCTAACACAGGTAACCACTCTGCCGCAACGGCACACATATATACATTTCTTAAAAAAACCAACTGCCTCAAGTCTATACGCGCGCAGTACATCATCAACACGAGCCTCTCCTCATGATCAACATCACACCACTGCCTCAGAGTTCATTGGGCATCGTTGCCCCTCAGAGAGAGAATAGGACATACAGAGAGCGCACTTCTCTGCACAACTCTTATGTCTCTCTCAAATACACCAACCACTCTCTGTATACGCGGCTCTTAGTATGTTAGCTTCGCACTATCTCAAGTGAGGTATTCACGAGTCTCCTCTAATGTGTCACTGATCTCTACAGTACACGAGTATTTCTCTCTATCTACACCATTATATATGGCGTCGACTTTACAGATTCATGTACCTAAACAGCAAGTATACCATAATATTTCTTCCACTACGGCACTCATGTATGGCCTATATAATGCTGCACTGACAACAATACTCATTCAACCGAGCTACAAACACTGGTCACTATCGGAAGTAAACACATTACACGTAATCCTCCAGTACGGCGCAAGGTGGCTTATCATAAGCTGTAATGGTAAGGCGTTTTCATATTACACGAGAGGGTCACACAGCATTACACAGGCATACAAGCTCCTATAGAGTCAAGCATGGGTGCTTTGGTAGCATTGACCTTGAGAGCACTTGCGAAGTATAGGCACCACCGGTGAGACTTCAATCTCACAATACATACAAAACGTTTTTCTGAGCCAAAATTTCATCTCTTTTTCAGATTCGGATCGGAACGCAGGGTTGTCTCGATATCGTGTAAAGAAGTACATCTGGTGGCATAACAAATTTCTAGGATGGTGACAATTAGTCGGTTGGACGCCATTCCAAAAAGCAGGACTTGCACCTCAATGTCTTCAGCAGAAGCCAGTATGTGTCTTTATCTCTTGCTGCACACAATTTCTATGATCGACAACGCCTACGTCGTTCACAATCTATCACGCTCTACAAACAACTCTTTGCTGCTACTCTCAGAATTCCATGACTAAAATAACCTATGATACTGTCAGATCCATCCAAGAACAGTATTTATAGCGCCATCCGATTGCGTTATCTTTTCCGTAGAGACAATCAAAAAGTCTACTCCCATCAACAAACTTCTCTCTTTCACAAAGCACAAGCGACAAACACCAACAAACATGCTATGAGAAACGAACAGTCATTAATCTACATTCATAAAATGGAACAGGTTTAAATGGTAATTGTTGAATTATTAGAACAGATGTCTTCGTACTAAAATAGAACAACGCTATTCAAGATGTACACTCACAGAACATTATAAGCTAGTGAGCACCGGATTCTATTTATCCTAATCACATATATCGATTATCTTACACTATCTCTGCCCACAACAGCACAATCTCTGTGTAGATCTTTTGACAAGCAACAATAAGTAGCGAATGAGAGCGTAGTAGCGACGATATAGACATGAACACAGCATGATTCAATAACACTTATCCTCTTGTACTAAGAAGACACTTGACTCACCCGGTCTTATTATCAGTCGAGAACAAAGAGTCTTGATGGAGATCAGCTTTGCAAGTTTTGCGATCTATCTCTTAATAGCGAGACAGATGGTCATAAACATATCACTATACATCCATTATCACAATACACTATTCTATTCTACATTATGTGTGAACATCATCTAATTGATAACTCACACACAAACAATGCTGTTTGGAGTACACCACACATTACAAGATACAAACACTTTCCACAAATACATTAGAATAATCTAATCACGCCTTTAGCTTAAGGCAGAGAAAGGTCTCAACTACATAGGACATATCAATCATATAAAAACTAGAAAAACCAAAATAAGCGAATTAATAAATTACATTGGACGACATCAAGGAGGACTTTCTTCAAACCTGTTAGAACACTAATTTTACTTTAGACAAAGGACATAAAGTTCACGTACAATGCATCTGATGAACAGATACGGCAGTACGACTTTCCAATACGTGTATCATTCGAGGGCTACTAATACATCGTATCTAGTTGTAGACACGACGTATTCACATTAACCCAATTTATACCTATTACATACTGCATGCATGAGTTCTATAACTACTCTAATGGGTTAAAATTCGAAACAATTTGTCAACTTCTGAGGATATCTCTACTCATTCTACTGATTTGATCTTTCCCTAACTAGGGAAAAGGTATGTTTTCTTCTCCTAACATTTACTTGATTCAAGCTTATTTAGGTATGAGTTTTTGGGAACTTGGATTACCAATATGATTGTCTAAATTTCATCAAGACCCAAACTTTATCGCCTTATAATAAACCATTATGCTTAATGTTTGAACACATCAACAAATTTATAAATGGTTTGGATAAAATCAAGTAATCAAGAAGTATTTTTCCCGACTTCTGTTAGCCGCACACTATACGACGTATCCTAAATCATTGGATACAGCGTATCATGTTTCTATTGAACCATACGGCGTATCACTTTCCTGAACGCGGTTGAATGACTGACACAGTAAAAGAATTATGTTCTGATGATGATAAGGAATCTTTTCCTAATGGGACTTTTACTACTAACGTTATTGTCATGATCCACTCAGCTAAAGATAAGATGGACAACCAAAGACCAGGAAAGAGTAGAGAGTTGGAGCATTGGGATAAGGATTTTAAATGGTTTAATGGAGATACACCAATTAGAAAAGAATTTGATGAGTTTTGTGAACGATGGTGGGGTAAGAATGGGAAGAACAAGGAGCCAAAAGAAGAAAATTAGAGTAGCTACTCACCTCATAAAGAATGGAAGCGCATGAACTTGAGAAAAAGAGCCCAAACCAAAGAGCAAAAGATTATATTGGGGAATACGAGATGATGATCAATGAGAAGGACCTCGAGTATATGACCGATTACTTATTCTCAAAATATGGACCCTCCTTTATGCATGATGTCAATCAGGACTTCGAGAAAGATACGAACAAGTTGATTGAATCCACAACCAAAGTTATCGCTAAGCTAGAGAAGGAATTCGACGAGTGGGCATAAAAAAATGGGTACATTGAGGTTGAAGAGAATGAAGTGGTAGGAACATTTCCAGATGGCTTAGAGAATATGTAACAAAAATTCCAATTGAAAAAGTCCTAACTTAAAGTAACCTAGCGAAATGAAAAGGTGCTACACCGAAGACAACCCCGTATTTATTTTTACCTTTTTGTATCGAGTCTGTCTTCCCAGGTATGGATACGGCGTATCCGCTCCAAACCATACGGCGTATCACATACCTGGACGTTATCAGTCTTTAATTTTTATGTAATTTTAAAACATTATTGTCAGTTCAGTCTATACGGCGTATTCATTAAATGAATACGACGTATTACTCGACTGACCCGTACTTAGGATTTTTGTCAAGGTTTGAATACGACGTATTCTGGTTTACCAGATACGGCGTATCAAGTTCCTGTAGCAGTTTAGGATTTATTTTTCTTCGAGTCTAACCAATGCACCGAGATGGAAATTGCACTTTGTTTTCTTATATCTTATACATGACCTTGCTAAACAAATGAAGAATGTGGTAGGATACTTATTTTCTGGAATGACTGTGTGCATGCTGTTCGTGCAAGGATTCAGACGATTATGCACACACGGTCTTCCTCATAAACAAAACTTAGAGGATCATACCGAGCAAATCTCAGGGGAGTTTCTCGTTCTAATTCTTTTAATTTCCTGTTTTTAATGTTATATTTATACAACGAGGTCGTTGTATATTTCAAGTGGGGGGAGGAGAATTAAAACGCTTACTTGTCCATGTTTTCACAATAAAATGCCTAATTTATGCCTAAATTTAAAAAAAATTAGCATACTTTTGTGAAAATTATTAGTTGCATAACCTCGCACACATAACCCTTGTTTAGAAATTGTGAGAATTTAGCCTTATCTGTTTTCTAATATTTACCCAAATTCCACATAAATATGAGTGTGCCAGTGATGATGTTAGACTTAGAACTTGGCTTGTATATCTAGTCGAGACTTACAAAACAATGATAAAGTACTATGGAAGTTAGAATGGAGTGACATTTTAAACTGGTAAATTTCTAGGATTACACCAAAAAGCCTATACATGTTTATTAACTAACTACACTAGTTAGTTAACCCCCATATAAACCCTTTGTTTACTCTTATCTTTAGAGTAAGATACCCTAAAAAACCTGCTGACCATTCCTTTTCTTTTCAACACCACGAATGTTTGTTGTACAAAAGACCTTTAACACCTTAGCCTACCCTATTAGATTAAGTCTCTTACTTAGTTCTGTTGCTAGTTGCTTTTATGTAAAGTATTGTATTTCCTGTGTCGAGATGTTAATTTTCTATCTCTGGTATGGTCGGTTAAATTGCATGATGCAATTGGGCAAATGTGTTGATTTTCTATCCTGGATAGGACTGAAATTGATCAACCAATGGGAATGTAAAGTTGTAGATGTTCCGTGTATTTTTACTACTTTGTTATTATGATCGAATATCAATTATATCAGATTTTTCATGGTTATAAAGATGGTGGAATTCGAAAACATAGATTTAAATTTAGTTCTTATAAAAAAACCAAAATTAGAAAAATACAAAATAAGATTTTGTAGAGTATTTGTATAATAGGAGTTGTACGTAATATAAACCAACTAAGTAAAAAGTTAGTATAAAGTGGGGAAAAAAACCACTTGAGTTGTAATTGGGATTGGATCGGGATTGACCGTTATGGTAACCGCCAACAAAAGGTTGTTTCATTGATCTATTGATCAAGACATTTTATGAGTCCTGATTCGTGTTTCCTAAGCATGTTCATTGTTCCATCTAAGAGCGTGAGTTAGTCTTTCATTTTGGTGTCATCTATCAAGGGATGGTCCCAAGAAAGTAACTAAGCAACTTTATCCTTACTAGTCCAGACTTAATCTATTGTTTGTTAGATTATGTTTAACACAATTTAATTTTCCCTTTCCTAATGCCTAACCATAGGTTTTACTCGAAAGAGGATCGATCGAGTCATGCATGGTTCTTATTCCGTCGTTACGGTCCAATGTATGTGTGATCCAGCCACCCTTTGTTGGTTACTCAAGGGCTAACTTTTTTTTAAATTAAAGTCCATAACCCTATATCAAGTGCACGCTCGTCCTAACCCTTGGTTTTACTCAAGTAGGGGAATCATGCAATCGTATATGTCTATTCCATCGTTATGGATGTGTATATATGTTTGACACCCCCACTAGTTTATGACTTTTAGTAAAAGTCTACTAATCTTATTCTTTATCTTATTCGAGTTAGGTTTGAATGCAGTCATATGTGTCTATTCCGTCGTTACGGATGTGTATGTATGGTCTAAGTCGCCTTTTCTGGAATTTTGGTATCGAATAGAGGTTAAAAAGAGTAATCAAACCCTTAAACCTTTAAACCTAATTTACATTTTCAAACTTGATACAAAAGAAAAACCTTAGCTTTATGGTGGGATGTGTAATCCTTGCCAAGCCTAAGATTGAATACTCATCACTCTCCCTCTCATCTCTACTCCCGTGGCAATTGAGCGAATTAGTTACATGTTACCACATAGATTAGTTGAGTGATTTGAGTGTTTTCATTTTCTCGATTCGTGAGGTGTTTGGTTGTATGTGAGTGATCTAACAAGAAAAATGCTTAATGGAAAAGTCTTGAACCTTGGTTTGAGATACATTTTTATAAACTTTCTATGGTCTACTTGGGGACAAGTAGGATTCAAGTGGGGGAATATTTGATGACATCAAATAACATCTGTTTTATTGCATCATTTATTCCATATAAATTGCCCATTTTACATATTTTATGCATGAATTGGTACTTAATCGCTCAAAATAGTTATTTGTAGTAAATAGGAGCAATTTGGTGAAGTTTGGCTTAAAAAGACGTGCATTTAGAGTTAAACAAAGAAAAACAAGAAGGCTTATTGTCCTGACACTCTATACGCCATATAACATCAAAAGATACGCGTATCTGCTCCGCAAATATTCACAAAGAAGCACGAAATTATCATATCTATACGCGCGATAATCCATAAATGCTAATACTCGTATTCAAGATAAAGACAAAGAACATTCTGGAATATTAAATTCGTGGCACCCACTTCAAGGAATCTCCAATACGCCGTATCCACTGACCCTATACGGCGTATCAGGCTAATTTCTAAAGACTATAAAAATAAACCCTAAAAACGAGTTTAGGGTGTGCTTAATCATATTTTCAAAACCCTAACCATAAAAGACGAATATCAGAAGGCAAGAAGAGCAAAAAGGGTCTAGTATCAAGCTTCAATCCATAGGAAACACCGTGTAATTATCTTATACTCTTGTTAATCATTCAATTTTTGGTATCATTCATTTAACTCGATTAGTTTACCTTAGTTGTTTGATTCCCATTTGTGTTACTGGTATACTATGTATATTGGCGAACACATAATGTGTTTAGCCATGGTTATGAAGGTTTAATGTTTGGTTTTTTTATTAGATTGTCCCTTACTTATTACATATTAATTATGTTTATCAATTTACACTCGTTTATGTGCTTAAATACGCGACCTTCCATTCAACTGGGTCTAGGAATGCAAAGTATAGAGCTAGCTAGATGTCGGGGTAGCTCTTCATATCTGTAATTTATATATCGGGATAAATGTAGGATCACAAATAACGTGTTGTCTGCGTGTTAGGTGTTTTGAACAAGTTGACTAGTAGGTGTCCCTAGATAATTCAACAAGTAACGTTCTGACCCCTCGCCCGTAGATTGGGACAAGTGGACTCCTAGTATATAGAGAACCATTAAGCAATAAGTTAGTGAGTTCCTTTGTTGAGCTAGGATTCTGGTAAGAGCACCAAGTACTTAACCCTAGATAGATTAAAATTGACGATGTAAACATAATTGATGAATTCAGTAATTGAGACAGGAATAGTGATATAATCGTTTAGGAAAGCAATCCGCCTTAAACCTTGCGAATGATATTTAAACACCAACCAGTTAAAAAAATTATTTGCACGATCAATAAACGAACTTACATCTAATTTGGAATAATTATGATTATCACTATTGGTGCAGCGGAAACAACAGTTTCCTTAAAATAGACTAGACCGCCCTTCAACCTTTTGTATTTGCCTTGTGTATGTTAGAGTCAAGAGAATTGGTTAAGTCACCACAAAACCTCGTGCCAGACTTTTAGACTGAACCCCCTGTTAAAACGTGTACATACTGTATAAGGTATATGGCGTATCGCTGATCACGATACGGCGTATCCAAGTAAATATATTTAACTTAACATAAGATTAAATTAGATTAGAATTAACGTAGAATAACTAAAATACTGGTAGAATTAAGAATTAAAGTTTTTGCTCTTAGTGATCGACACCCTACTTACCAACGAAGCTATAACTGATCGGGTACACTGCCCGTTAAGGTGTTTGTATTATTAGTGTATAGTTCGGCAAAATATAAATTATAAAACTTGATAACATAAAATACCTACACACAACGACACATCAGGGAGCTCATGCCATCATAACTAACTCTTTTGTTTTGTTGCATTTCATTGCACTTATGAATTCCTCAAGCTAAAAAGGGATTTCTCCAATAAGGGGGAGTCTTGAATCCCGATTCAAACCAAATAAAGTCCATATTGTCTTTTTATTCAAAGTCAAACACCAACATGTCATAACATGCTCTCTTCAAAAAAATGGGGGATAACTCCATCAAGGCAAAAGCTTTGCATATCATCAATTCATAACGATCTTACTTTTACCTCTCTTCCTTTTCTAACTAGGATTATCTCTTCCATCTTTTTGTTTCAACAAAAAAGGTGGAGAAAGGAAGTAAAATGAAACTTAACATAGGGAACTTAACATAATCATAAATTATTTTTCCATTTGGCAAGTTTACTTCCAATAAGTTTTATTTTTGGTATCAACAAAAAAGAGTAGATTGTTAATACAAATAAACCGATAAAAATGTTTATTTCTATATTACGATCTCACTTTGTTTTGTTGATAACAAATAATAAAATCATGTTGAGAGTTAACTACTTTACCTACTCATATCTCATAACATTTCGCACTTTTAGCATATACTTAGAACTATAGGTAAAATGTGTAAATTCTATTTACATCTTTGATGACATCATCAAATATAGCATATCTTAAGGTAATCTTACAAAATTAAACATGATCTCTCACGATTTTGCATATCAAAATCCGGATTTGGTTACTGTAGACCGGTTCTCTTAAAGAACACTGGCCGGTTCCATTCTGCAATGGAACCGGCAGAACCGGGCTACAATGCAAATTTTTGGCTATAAATACCAAGCCATTTCTCATGTTTTACTCACTCATTTCTAACTCTAAACTCTCTAATCTACTGATCATTCTTCTCTTATCATTTCTTGTTTAGTTTCTCTTAGCATTTGTAGGTAATTCTCTTTAAGGAAGAAATTGCCAAACACCCATTTTGAGATGATCAAGCTCATGTATCTTGTATCGCATTCCATATAGCTTGTTCAAAGATCACACTCAGATTCTTTTACCACATATAGTAGTTAATATTTATATTCAATCGATCTTTGTAGAACCAAAGAATAGTGATATTGGTGTGATTCTACCGTATAAAGAATCCTGTATTTAGCTTTGTACCGTTAAAAGGTGTAATCGACGTTGTGAGGCATCACCGCCGATGAAAGTTATTTGGTGACAGACTACGCGACGAGCTTCACCCCAATAACACCAATCTATATATGATATAAATTAAAACCAAGGGAACGAAATCACGCGAGATCAAGAAAACCAGAAGTAGTATAGAGTGTTCCCGGGGTCCGAATATTTCCCAACTACTAGAAAAGGATTACGAAGAACGATGATGATTGGTGTTTGGAATGTTACAAGTAATGTATGTGATTAATACTGAAGGCAAATGCACATAAAATTTTTTTAAACAAGAACAAAAAACTAGAATAAGCATAAAAGCTAGAAATAACAAAACACCTTAAAACTTTTACGCATAGTCACAAGATAAGTTCTAATATCTTAAGATAGACAAAAAATTCAAATCTAAATCTAAATAAGCAAATTAAGCATCAAAGTTAAGCTAAGATTAAACAATAGTAAACACATACAGTACAAACAACAGTACTACCAGTAACAAACTACAGTACTAACTTAAAGTTAGTACTAAAGCTAGTTATAAGTTAGTACTGTTAAGCTAAAGTTTAGTACAGTATAGCCCTTAACAAAACACAAATTAAACAGGAAATCAAGCAAATAACTAAAATCAGAAGGTTTAACTACCCAAAATAAGCACTTAAGCATGAATAAAAAGCACCCAAATGACGTATAATGATAAATAAGCTAAAAACTAAAACTGATTAACTCTAAAAATATTTTTGAAAAGACAATTAAGTTCTATTGAAAACAGTACACTAAAATAAGCTTAATCTACTCTAAAAATCTAAAGAAATCTTAAACAAGCTAAATAAATAAGCATATAAGCAAACAAACCTTTGTCAGGTACTAACAGTTTTAACTGACAGTACTAACTTGAAGTTAGTACTGCTAGTGTTAAGTTTTAGTACTGCAACCATAGAAATCCAAGAAAATGACTAGCATACTAACATGGATTTAGTGACTAGGTAGTGTTAATTTATAATGTTTGTATCCAAAAGTTAACTGAGCAGAACTAACTTAAGTGTTAGTACAGTTAGTTGAAAAAACCCCTTCAAAATCATTTTTCTCTCAAATTAATTAAAACAGAATATCTATCAACAAAAAAAGACACAGTATAAGCAAATTAATTAAGAAAAAGCTACTTAAATAGGCTGATTTGGCCTAGCAGTGTTAATTATAACAAGCATTTCTTCTGAAAGTAAGAATATTAAGAAAAATAGAGAGTAGACTTACAAAACACTTGCCTAAACAAGGTCTAACAATGATCTACATGCTCTAGCTTGCAAAAGCAAGCTCGTGAGAGATCATAAGCCCATCCATAACATGCTTATCATACCATAACATAAGCTGAATTAAGTAATTTGAGAGTGATTGGTGTGATAATTTCTTGAACTACTTAACCTTTTAAAGTTCACTAGTTAAAACAGTTTGTTAAACAAGCTGTATTTGAGACCTTTTGAACACGAAACAACTCAATTAAGAAACTTAACACTTGGATATAAAGTGACTTTAAAAAACTCAAACTTGCATAAAACTTGAAAGTGGTTACAACTGAAGTAAAAAACTGTAAAAAACTTGAAAATAAAGCTAAGTTAAAATTTAAAAACTACGAACTAATTCTAAGATCTGGTTTTTTCAAGCTTACAAAAGGCTCAATTTATAGCCAAGTCTTCATCTTCAGCTTGTTGCTTCTTTGGAGAGATAAAACCAAGTATGCTAGTTGTGTGAGTGAATCTAGAGCCAAATCCCAGCCCTAGATTTCTTTTGAGCTCTTGGGACAATCTCACCATCGAAGTGCTCTGGGAATGGAGAGGGATTGCCAACATGGACCCTTTATAACTCTGGGGGGAAAGTAGAGGTGATGAAATGATTTGGTAGATGTTGAGTGATTTGCAGGAGAAGATGAGAAGCAAAACAAGGTGCTGGCTGGTTTTGGATTGGCGTGAGGTTGGAAAATTGTTTAATACAGTTGGGTTTGTGACAGAGAGAGTTGAAGAGATTAATGGTATGTTAGGTCTTTGTACAAGAAAGCCCCTCCACAACTTTCTTCTTTTCTTCTTTTGGCCCATTCTTTACTTTTATAAATGAGGTTTCCCAAATTTGCAAATCATTCCCTGTGGTTGTTTTCCTTAATAATATAAAACTTAATGGGTTTGCATTTTTGACCCCTCAAGTTCATATTTTTTCTTTGCTTTTTCTTCCTCAGAGTGACTTTGACGTTTGATTGGGCATTCGTCTTCACACACTTTTCCATCTCGTGACCTGTTGTCCGCATTTTTTGGCTTGGTTTATCGCTTTTTTGTGAGATATCCTTTCCTGCACAATACAAAATGCAAACATACCAAATACAATGTTATTTTGGTATGTTTTTTTATTCTTTTAAGTCCGTTTTTAATGGAAAATGGTATGTGTAATTAAGCACATACCAAAATCCCCCAAACTAAGATGATACGGTGTCCGCCAGCAATGCAATGAAGTAAGCCACCGAGAAAACAAACAATCCTCAAATTCCCCACGACTAAATAACTTGGAAAAGTATGCCAAGCGTTTATCAAAGGGAAAAAAAATCAAATCCTTGACAAGTCCCGGTTCTCACCAATTTTTATATTTACACAACTACTCTATTTTTTATATGTACACTAACTATCCCTAATATTTTTGGATTTTTCTTTTTCTTTTCTTAACTACCTGTTTGACTTCCTTTATTTTATCAACATTGGGATCATAGAATGAGAAGCGCCCATAGAATAATCTACGGATGTCCTGACGGATAAATTCATCGTCCCCGATTTTTCACTAGTTCCAAACCAAGCAATTAAACAAGATCATTTGTCAATATAAGTCTAAATGTTAAGCACTCATACTTATGACTTGTGAACTTTTAACTCCCAACATGGATATATGATTTAAATGTGTGTACTCATTTCAACTCAACCATAGATCAACTTATTTCCATAGTCGTAATTCAAGATGAATCATGACTCAAAGCAACAACTTATTAGGACCTTGTAACTTGATTTTAAAGAACGAAATTTTAACTGTAGAACTTTTTGCAACATCTTCATCATCATAATCATAAGTTCTTAAAGCTAGGAATGCGTTGCTTAGTTTGAACACCTACCTAGGCCTCGCTCCCTAGTAGGATATCACAACCAACGACCGGTGTTCTTAGTTTGAAAACCCACCCCGTTGCTAGCGTAGTGGGAAATCACATCAACACCTTCTTCCTAATATGGCTAAGGATAGGTGTCTTAGTTTGAACCCTCACCTAGACCTCGCTTCCTGGTGAGATATCACAACACACCAAATCCCTAGAAGTAAAGATGTCTTAGTTTGAACCCCCACCTCGTGGTTAGCGGAGTGGGATATCACGACACATCTTTTACTTGCTCCATATAATCAAATGTATGCTTCATTGGCAAAATTTCAATATTCATGCATTTTTGCATTCATATTTCATTCATGCTTCTTTGGCATTTTAACTTTCAAATTACTAAGAACAGAAAAACCTCGCTTTAAAGAATCAAGTTACAAATTTGAAGCTTTTTCTAAAAATATCGATTGACTTAGTTGAATTGAAATGAGCACGTATGATTATGTGGATTAGAAGCTAATGGGAAAAAACACACAAGTTACTCATTGATAAGTGTAGAATACACATATCTATTTATGCTTAAAAAGGCCCAATTCAACCCAAAACGGATCAAAAATGGCAAAAATGTGCTTGTATCTGAGTTTTATGTGTGCAGGTATGGATATGTCAAATATCACAAGAAATCAGTCAAAAACGGACACGAGAACGGATGAGTGATCAAGAAGCTAAAGAAATCAAAGCCGAAGCCAGAAAGATCATGCCTCAGCCTTCCACAGTCAACTTACAAAGCCAGCACCACTCTTTGTAACCACAAGGACTGTTTTTGCAATTGGTGAAACTTGTTATATAACTTGAAATTGTGCTTGCCAAACACAAGGGCCGAAAATACAATTTCCCTAAAGTTACAAAAGGGCGCGGGTCATATACCCGGGTCAAACTACCCACTTTCCATCTCTCAGCCAATCACACGCAAACCCCTAACCCGAACCCTAACCCGACCAACCCGGTTAGTTATAAAACTTTTTTACACTTACTGTTCACCTCATTTACCCCAAATGCGATCAAAATACACTCACACACACATGAACACACCAAGAACACCCATGAACCCTAGTTTCTTAACCACTCACCCACACACTAATTAACCATAGGGTTAATAACCCTCTCACACTCCTTAACCCATCCATCACTTTCAATTAACCCTAACCCCCTTGAGTTAAATCCATGTGGCTGAAAGAAGGATTGTGATTGGTGGATATGACGTGGGAGTGAGTGTATATTCAGTCACACTCACCAAAATAACACACCAAGCCACGTCAACGATCCGTTTATACACACTTTAATCCAACGGCCTAAAAGCTAGATCAAGGAGAGAGAAGAGATGGAGGGCCAAGATGAAAAAGAAAAGAAGGACCTAGAAGATGAAGAGCTCAAGCTTCGGGTATAAATACCCCCATCATTCCAGCATATGAGTAGTAATTTTTAGTGGTTAATTTTTCAGTTTTATTTTTTTTAGTAGTTTAATTGTTTTCGATTCAGTATTGAGTAGTTGTTTGTAATTTCAATTTCATGTTATTTCAATTCGTATTGTAAACTTTATTTCAGTTTTTAATAAAAGAATTATTTCATATTAATTCGTGTCTTCATTTTAATTCTGTTAAAAGAATTTGTGTTGTGTTTGTTATTTCTGTTAAATAATGAAAGCTTGATACCAATTGGAATTGGATGGCTGCTAAGGTATCAAGGGTTTGTTAGAGCTGAGGGTCAGCTTATAGGATTAGTATAGGTTGTGATTTTGATATAAGGGCTTATGTGGATTAAGCCATAAGCCCACACAGCTTATTGCTTTCCTGTTCATGCTGGAAAGCCAAGGTACACCTTATTTAGGTTTTACATTTGTTCTTTTTCTTTTTCTTAATAAGCTGTTAAGTTTCATTAGAGTTAAATAAGCTGTGTGGATTTGCTAAGTAGTTTGATTAAGTAGCTTTTATAAAGTAGTGAAAATCTGTCAAGTGCTTGAATCTTGCTTTGTTCATGTAGTTTGAGAGGTAGATTATTTAGTTGCTTAAGCTTATAAGCTAATAAGCTTATTCAGCTTATTGCAAATTAGATAAAGTTAAGTTTTAGCTTCTTAAAAAGCTAATAAGCTGTTTAATATAAAAAAAAGATGCTGATTGTAATTCGTTAGAAGTTGCAGGGGCCAATCTTGCTTGTTTTTATAGTTTCTGTTAAGTTTAAAGTTACACAGTTAGTCCTTGTTACTTACACAGTTAGTCCTTTTAATTTTCATAGTAAGTCCTTCGTTAGTTTAATTGTTAGTCTAGTTAAGTCCCTAGGTTAAGGGACTATATCTGCCATTAGTTCAAACTTTGTGTTTTTTTTATAAAACTTTAAA
>BQNB010077860.1:10723-30715 GCA_026074375.1 Tanacetum coccineum
ATCAACTCACCAAGTTTCATGTACAAAGAGTTGACATGGTTATCAATCCACCATGGAATTTACCTTTTCTAGGTGCCAAAGGATTGACTAGCCCTGAGCAAACGGCTACAGGTAAAGGCATATCAAATCCGTTGATGGCTGTTTTAAGTACTAAGAGTTGAAATGGTTTTCAGTTGACCATGGACATACAACTTTCTGGTGGCCAAAGAACTGACTACTCCAGAGTTAATGGCTAACTGGTAAAGAGACATCAAATCCATTTACATTTTCAATGATTCACCTCTCACAGGAGTTAACACACCTGGAAGTGATGAGAATAGACTGAAACTTTATGATTTGATGTACAAAATTGTCAAGGTTGCTGATAAAATGGTTAAAGACTAGTTGCTGTCAAGATTTGAAGACATAAAGACATATTATTCTGAAGACAGAAGTTCAAGACAATCCTCTATAGCCTAAGGTGAAACTTAAAGTTTTAAAGATCAAAAACGTTTTGAAGGAACTTGAAGTTCATGAATGAAGGTCAAGTTAGGGGAGGATTGTTAGGAAAATATTGTAAACAGACTTAATACTGTTAGTATTAAAGTTAAATCTGTTAGTTATAGTTAGTACTGATAGAAATAGTTAGTACTGTTAGTATAGAAGTTAAGTCTGGTAGAGCAAGTTAAGTCTGCCAGCATTAACTTAAGTCTGACAGTATTAAAGTTAATACTGTTTGACCAGACAGTTAAGTCTGTTGTAATTATAGTAATAGTTATCAATTAGCGTTAATCTAGGAAGAGATAAGCATTATCTCTTAACGCGTTTAGGGTTCCTTAAGTCTATAAAAGGAACATAGAATAGTATTGTAAACATATGAGTTGATTGAGTATCCACAATCAAATAGTAATAGTAATAGCAAGTTTGGTATTCGTTTTTGTGTTCATCTTGGTATAGATATTGATATTCCGCATCAATATTTGTATTCACAGTTATTGTCTCTCATAGTATCTTTGGATTTATTCAAAGGACTATCAGTCGTTCAAGGCTCATTGAGATCCTGTTTATAAGGACCTACAATGGTTGAGCCAGAAAGAGTAAAGGTTGATGCTTACATCCGAGGATTGACTGATAACATCAAGGGTGAAGTTACTTCTTCTAAGACGGCTAAGCTGAACGAAGATGTGCATATGGCTCTAAGTTGATGGATCAGAAATTGCAAGCTAGAGATGAAATAATTTTGGAAAGAAAGAAGTGAAAGTGAGAGAGCTTTCAAAGTAGAAATAGTAGTGGTAAGGGCAATCAAAGGGATAACTCATGTCAAACTTTGCAGAATAACCAAAGGCAAGGAAATGCACGAGCTATGGTTACCACTCCTACTGAAGGGAAGCTTCCTTTGTGTGAGCGTTGTTTTACTCGCCATGTTGGTCCGTGTACGATCAAGTGCTACAAGTGTGGAAAGGTTAGGCACAAGTCAAGGTACTATAAGGAGAAAAATGTTACCGCAGGTGCAAATGCTTTGCCCATTCTAACTTGTTATGATTGTGGTGAGCAAGGTCATACTAGGAATCGAAGCCCAAGGAAGGTTAAGCAAGAGGAAGTTGGATAAGTACGAGGTCGAGCTTATGCTATTAAGGATGCTGAGCCGAAGGGTTCGAATGTGGTTACTGGTACGTTTCTGCTAAATAACCGCTATGCTTTTGTTTTATTCGATTCGGGTTCCGATAGGAGTTTTTTGGATACTAGATTTAGTTCCATGCTTGATATTGATCCGGTTAAAATAGGAGCTAGTTATGAGGTAAAGTTAGTTGATGGAAGGGTAGTTAGTACAAACACTATTTTGAAAGGTTGCACTTTGAATTTAGTGAACCATGTTTTTGAAATCGATCATATGCCGATTGAGCTTGGTACGTTTTCATCGGTATGGATTGGCTTGTCAAGCACGATGCCATGATCGTCTATGGCGAGAAAGTTGTTCGTATACCATATGGGAACAAGATGTTGATAGTCGAAAGCAACAAGGGTATGTCTCGATTAAAGGTCATATCTTGTATCAAGGCCCGTAAGTACTTCGAGCAAGGTTGTCATTTATTTTTGGCACATTTGACGAAGAGCAAGTCAAAAGAGAAACGAATGGAAGACGTGCCTGTAATTCGTGATTTTCCTGAGGTGTTTCCTGAGGAGTTGCCAGGACTACCACCACCAGGACGAGTTGAACAAGTTGACTGTCAAGAATCGTTATCCTCTTCCGAGAATTGACTATTTATTTGACCAACTACAAGGTTCAAGCGTGTATTCTAAGATCGATCGACGATCATGATATCACCAGTTACGCATTAAAGAAGAAGACATTCCGATTACTGCATTTAGAACTCAGAATGGTCACTTTGAGTTCCAAGTAATGCCATTTGGATTGACTAATGCGCCTGCTGTGTTTATGGACTTGATGAACCGAGTATGCAAGCCATATCTTGATAAGTTCATCATAGTGTTCATCGATGATATTTTGGTTTATTCCAAGGACAAAAAAGAGCATGGGAAGCATTTGAATATTATTTTAGAGTTGCTTAAGAAAGAGAGATTGTATGCCAAGTTTTCAAAGTGTGATTTTTGGCTAGATTTGGTACAATTTCAGGGTCGTGTGATTGATCGCAGTGGTGTTCATGTTGATCCTGCCAAGATCGAAGCCATTAAGAGTTGGGCTGCACCGACGACGCCAACGGAGGTGAGGTAATTTCTTGGATTGGCTGGGTACTATAGGAGGTTCATTGAAGGTTTTTCTTTGATTTCTAAGCCACTGACTAAGTTGACTCAAAAAAATAAGAAATACGTATGGGGAAAAGAAGAAGAAGAAGCTTTTCAGGCCATGAAGCAAAAGTTGTGTAGTGCACCGATCTTAGCATTGCCCGAGGGAACAAAAGATTTTGTAGTGTATTGTAACGCATCACTTAAAGGTTATGGAGCCGTATTGATGCAAAGAGAGAAGGTGATTGCGTATGCTTCTAGATAATTGAAAGTCCACGAAGAGAATTATACTACTCACGATTTGGAATTAAGAGCCGTTGTTTTCACTCTTAGGTTATGGAGACATTATTTGTATGGAACAAAGTGTGTGGTTTTCATCGATCACAAGAGCCTAGAATATATTTTGAATCAGAAAGAGTTGAACTTGAGACAATGAAGATGGATTGAGTTGTTGAGTGATTATGATTGTGAGATACGGTATCATCTGGGAAAAGCGAATGTTGTGGCTGACACCTTAAGTCGAAAGGAAAGGGATAAGCCATTGCATGTTCGAGCTTTGATGATGAATGTTCACAATGATCTACCTAAGCAAATTCGTGAAGCTCAGGAGGAAGCAATGAAAAGAGAAAATGTAGAGGCAGAAAATTTGGGGAGATGGATTGAGCCAATATTTGAGTTTCGCCCCGATAGAACATGTTGTTTTAGAAATCATGTTTGGTTGCCGCTGTTCGGTAGATTAAGGGATTTGGTTATGCATGAGTCGCATAAGTCCAAGTATTCCATCCATCCTGGATCGAACAAGATGTATCAAGATCTGAAACCTTTGTATTGGTGGCCGAATATGAAAGCGAATATTGCTACGTATGTTAGTAAGTGTTTGACATGTGCGAAGGTCATAGCTGAGCATCAGAAACCGTCTGGGTTACTGCAACAACCTGAGATTCCAGTTTAGAAGTGGGAAAGGATCACTATGGATTTTGTGAGTGGTTTGCCAAGAACGCCGAGTGGGTATGATACGATTTGGGTTATTATCGACCGACTGACCAAATCAGCTTATTTCCTACCAATGAAGAAAACAGATAGTATGGAGAAACTCACGCGACTTTATTTGAAGGAGATCGTGTGTAGGCATGGTGTTCCTGTTTCAATCATTTCGGATCGAGATAGCCATTTTACGTCTAGATTCTGGAGATCGCTTCAGGAAGCGTTGGGGACGAATTTGGATATGAGTACCGCTTACCACCCTCAAACGGATGGTCAAAGTAAAAGGATAATACAAACGCTGAAAGATATGTTGCGTGCCTGTGTGATTGACTTTGGAAGTAGTTGGGATCACCATTTGCTATTAGTCAAGTTCTCATATAACAATAGTTATCACGCAAGTATTAAGGTTGCACCATATGAAGCTTTGTACGAAAGGAAATGTAGATCACCTGTATGCTGGAGTAAGGTTGGGGATAGCCAACTAATCGGTCCAGAATTGATCCGTGATACGACCGAGAAGATTGTCCAGATTAAGAACCGGTTGTTGACTGCCCGTAGTCGCCATAAGAGTTATGCGGATAAGAGAGCTAAGACATTGGAATTTGAAGTTGGTGATATGGTATTGCTTAAGGTATCTCCATTGAAGGGCGTTGTACATTTTGGAAAGCGCAAAAAGCTAAGTCCACGTTACATTGGGCCATTCAAGATTCTAGCTAGAGTTGGTCCTGTAGCTTATACGTTGGAGTTGCCTGAAGAGTTGAAAGGGATTCATAATACTTTTCACGTTTGAATCTTAAGAAGTGTTAAGCGGATGGTGATGTTATTGTTCTAATGGATGAGATTCAACTTGATGATAAGTTGCATGTGATTGAAGAGCCAGTGAAAGTTGTTAATAAAGAGGTTAAACGACTTAAGCAAAGTCGGATACCTATTGTTAAAGTTCATTGGAATTCGCCAAGAGGTCCAGAATTTACTTGGGAATGTGAGGATCAGATTAAGAAAAAGTACCCTCATCTCTTTACAAGTAAGGACGAAGCGAGGAAAGAGGATAAGTTGAGCTGAGCACCAGGACGATGCTCCCTAAAGGAGGGGAGAATGTAACAACCCGAGTTTCAAGTCAACGTCTATCCCGAGCTAAGATAATTATTTTTGCTACGCAAATAATTATAGTCGTTTATGTTATGTAAGGTTTGATGAAATTTTCCTTTTATAAGGTAATTTCAATCCGTGGTTGAGTTTATATTTGTTTTTAGTGTCTAAAAAAAAGTCAAAAAAACATATTTTGTTGCTCCGAGAGCGTAAATATGCTATTTTTGTATTTTACGACGTTTCCCCGAGTTTTTGTAAAAACTATGCTTAAAGGTCGTGTTTTACGAGGTTTAACAATTATTAAACGTTTTAAAGTAAAATTAGTGGGACGGATTTAAAATATTTAAAAACGTAGTGTGACCCGAGTCTTTGGCGGATTTTAAATAAAAGAAATATTGCTTTGTACTAGTTTTAAAAGAGATTAATGATGGAGGGACTAGTTTTGCTAAGTTGCCAAAGATCTTTTCTATAAATAGGCACCATATGCACACACTTATCACTTTTAGAAAAAATTTCACTCCTTCCTCCTCTTACCTCTTGTTCGACCGGCCATAGCTCCACACACACACATACATTGATTTTTTTGACATGCATTACAATCTAAATATACCATCTTAATTTTTGTTTCAAGAGCTACAAATCCCACCAATAAAAACCCACATGCATTAAGATTTGAGGAAGTTGAATTTTTGGTCAAGTTCTAGTGATTTAGTGTATAAGGGTGTATTTAAAGTGGTTAAATTAGTATTATTTTGGTGTTGGTTGATTGCAAAAGGTTTGTTTGTTTGGGTTAAGGTTGCGTCCGATTTCACTAAGCAAGGGGAAACCATAGTTTGATTTTCTTGATAGCATTGTAAGCTACTAATTATGTTTATGTGTTGGCTAAATTGTGTATATTACGTGTATTATGATTATTGCTAGATGATTCAAGTGCGAAAAATATTAAAAGCGTATATTGTGATTGATTAAAGTTTGATGGTGTTGGTATAATTATATAGACTAGTTAAGCGTCTTTTGATAATCGGATTATGTTTAAAAAGTCGTTTTCATGGGTTTTGGGTTGACTTTGTTTGACCAGAAAGTCTGACTTGACCGTGACGTGTCAAGAAAATTTTGAAATCTATTTTAAGCTTTTGAAAATAATAAAAGATGTTTTAAGGTCCGTTTTGATATAAGGTGGGCCTTGTAACTCCTAAAAACGAACGTTTTAATGCCGAGTCAAGTTTGGATAGTTTTGGGTAAAAAGTCAACTACGAAATTTGACTTTTGAAAGTCAAACTTGCTTAAACTTTTGAATAAAGTCTATAATAAGCAAAGGATTCGTAATGTTAGTTAATTGATAACGAAATATGAAGTTCGGACTATATTATCTTTACTTTCGGCAAACTTTCTAAAAATGGAAACTTTATGGAGAACGTTGTAATATTGTTAAGTACGTCAATGGGAAATGTTTTGCGTCGCACTTCGAGATTGTAGTATATGATTGTATATATGTAATAATATGATATTATTATTTTTATATATATATTATATACATTATATATATATTACATATATATATATATATATATATATATATATATATATATATATATATATATATATATATATATATATATATATATATATATATATATGCAAGTATGTATTATATGAATTAATATACTTTTAGTCACGTACCGCTATATATGTAATATATAGGTCGCGGTTAAGACGTGAAGTTACTTGCGCTTGATTGACTTGATTGATTTGGATCTTTGCTTAAGGTGAGTTCATAGCCTCGCATTTAAATCTTTTAAATTGTTTTAAAACCCGCGAGGGGGATACATGTTTGTTTTATAAAATCGAACACATATGATTTTATGGTATGCTTGGACCGATTTACGTATTGTGTTCCGCATTAGTGGCTATTGACGAAGTCCCTTTATTTCATGACCATTTTATTTCCTTTGCAAGGTGATCGCTTTCATGCCATTTTTAAATAGATCTATTAGGTTTGACAACCCTGTCCGGGGTATGAATCCGTAGGTGAGCACCATGTAACGGACATTTTGTAATTAGAAATGTAGTAGGTATATGACAATAATACCTTGTTTTGAGGCATTATAACATATGAAATGCCATATGTACTCTTAACGTTCGGTGTCATGAGCTTAATGTGTGAAAGAAAAGAAGTTGATAAACATTGCATTTGTTGCTTTGTTTTCCCGAGAACTAAATATGTGTTCAAAGAGAGAACTAAATATGTAGTTTAATGTATGACAATTAATATTTAAATGCCATATAGTCTTACACATTAATCTTGTTGATTATTGTGTTGATGCATGCTTAGATAAACTTGCATGCTTATATCTATATGTCTTATACATCTATGTATATATTTTCTCACACTAGAATATCTTTCTTCGCGTCCGGGTCACTAATCTAAATTTTCAAAAGAGTCATAAAATGGTCTTAAATCTTCTAGAGTCTTCCTTCACACATTTCTTTAATCACCATCTCCCTTTCTTCCAAATAATCCACTCTTTGTCACGGAAAAGTTAGATGCAAATCTAATACCCTTCCAAGTAGGTTTGACAACTTAAATATTTCATCCGAGATATTCAAGTATCTTTAACTTGCAATCGCAAACGTTAAAGGTCATATCCGAAAATCCCTATTCAAGCCGTTTAACAACATAAGTTAAAACGCTCTTCTTTCTCTTCAAACATTCTTTCTCTTCGACGAAAACATTCTTTCTCTTCGACGAAACATTCTTTCTCTTCGACGAAAACATTCTTTCTCTTCGAAGAAAACATTCTTTCTCTTTGACGAAAACACTCTTTATCTTTCGATCACACCTCTTCCTTCTCACTCAACCACGCCTCTACAACCATAGAGATGGCTAATCTCTTTCCTCTACTATTTTCGCTACCACCTTTAAGATAACCTTATACCTCATCATGAGATTGTTTTATGAACATTCACAATACTCAAGAAGACCACCATTCGTCTTGATATTGTCAAACTCATCGCCTTCATCTTCATTTGTTTTCTTTTTTATTATTATTATTATTATTATTATTATTATTATTATTTTCGCGTATGAAACACACCAAAGATACGTCACCATTTCCTTCGAGACAATGTTCAAATGGAAATATCTCCATTCGAATAGGTTGCGTCTGAAGATAACATCGTCGACATTATTTCTTTACCCCTCAACCGCGAATCATTAAATTGTCTGTGTCTAGGTCTAGGAATGATGGAACACATTCCGTAAATCTTTCTCTTCTTTTCTACTAGTCTCGATTCTAGTCTATTCTCTATTCCATGCGTCGTGGCAACTTAACTACTTCATCCGAAGTACTCTGAGTATTTTTTAATTAGCGAAATGCAAATTAAAATGTCACTCATTTCACAAAATTCGTCAAGCCCTAAACTCCTGTTGGGACCGCCGACAGCAGGCTTGAGATATCTGTTATTTTTTTTAAATCATTAAACAAACACACCCTCTCTCTTTTCTGTTGTTAAGAGCTGACGTCTTTCCTACACCCAAAACTATGCCCAATATCTCTCTATAGATAAATGGGTCATCCTCACATCCTAACACTCATAAGCATCATTGCTTATGTTGTTAATAGTCAAGTGAATTTCATAATGGAATGCGTCTCATTCTCAAATACAATCCTTACAATCGTCATACTCACAAATCTCCTCACATTTTGGTCCTCACTTCTCGTAAACCTCTTTTCTCACGTCGAATGGTATTTTCACTTCTAAATGGTTCCTCTCTTTCTTAATAATCGTCTTACTTCAGATAGTCATCTTACTTCTAATAGTCTTTTTACTTTCGACGTTTCTTCTCACTTCTAGACGTTATTTTTCACTTCTAATAAATCTTGTCTCCTCAAACGTTTCCTCTCACGTCTAAATGTTTATTCTCTTCTAATAGTCTTGTTACTATTAGAATTCCTCATATATCTCTTGACAACTTAATTATTTCATCCAAAATATTTAAGTAATTTGTGAAATGCAAATGTCACTCCTTCGTTAAACTTTCCACTTTCTAAAAAGTGAAGAACATAAAGAAGATATTAAATCTTCAAGTGTTATTGAGTCACCACATTGTTAAGTCTCTCATTATTATTCTACCATGAAATAACTACCACCTCATTTCACATCCCACTTTGTTCCTCAACATTATCAACCAACAAAACACCAAACAAACCTTTAAATTCCTAATCATCCACCTTTGTCTCGATAGGATCATAAGCACATCAATTGTTATTGCAAATGATATATCAATCTTTTCTATCAACCTCTCATCAATACGCTCCTTCTTTAGTATCGCTCATCCTTTCCCACTTTTTGGCTCTATGGAATCATTTTCATTCACATCCAAAAGCACATCGTCTCCATCCTCGTCTTATTTTTCTTTTTATTCTTTTAAAGTATATATTATATATATATATTATATTATATATTTATTATATATTATATATTATATATACTTTATTATATATATATATATATTTGACATATTTTGCCAAGATATTAAGTGTCGTTCGTCTACTTTTTAAAAAGTCATTCTCATAATATTTTTGTGTCAATCAATAAACGAATTTAATTCTCATTTATCAAAAGTCGATCTAATCTTTCTCTGTAAACATACGTCTTGAGTCTTTTAATTATATCATTTAGATTGTTGTTTTTTAAATAATGATTGCATGTGTCTAGCTTCTAACTTTCTTTCAAAAGTGTCATGCTTTAGAATAATAAAACCTTGAAGTGCATGTCTAGTTCCCCGCTAATGTTTTGGTATATGTATATGTGCACTTGTCTACTAACTTTGTTTTGTAGCATAATGATGACATTAAATAATATTACTTTTATAGCATCTTTTATCCTATGTTATTAACCTATTGTGTATAATTATTGCAAAGAATTATTACTTAATCGTTTGTATTTGAGAATTGCAGTAATTATGGAGTACTTGGTGAAGTTATGCTAAAAGGCACACATTTTGAAGCATAAACGAAGAGTTCGAGAAAGTCTACTGATATGACAGCCAATACGCCGTATTATTCTAGACCTATACGGACGTTATTTTCCAAGAATTTCAAGAATCAAAAGACCATTGCCTGACTTTGAAAAATACGTTGTATCCACATCAATGACCCGTATACAATACTTTGGTCAACAAAGAAGAACAAGTTGGATTTACCCAATACGTTGTATCCATCAAGAAGATACGGCGTATCCGTGCCTACACTTCACAAGAAACCACGAAGATTTAAGGGACCAATACGCTGTATCCAGGAAAACCCCTATACGCCGTATTCACAATATTCAGTAATAAATATTCTGGGAAGATTTCAAACGTGGTCCTTACCAAGGAAACATCCCCAATACGGTATCCCACATGGATGGATATACGGGTATCGACGCTGATTCCAAACACTATAAAAATAGACGGCCCTAAACTCAATTTTAGGTATGCAAGTGCAATCCTTAAACACAAGTCGACCAAGTGTACGATAGAAGAGCCTTAGAAGGTCATAAAAGTGCCCCTCTAGAATCATAGGAAAACTCTTATAATCTTGCATACGAATACGCGTTCGATCAAGGTTTCTTTACTTTAATCATTCATATATCAAACCGTGTGTATTTTTATAATCACTAACAGCTGATACCTTTAGGTATCAGCCATGTTTATGAAGATCTAAAGTTTTGGTTAGCTTATCTCGTATTTGCTTAAGTTATCATTGATTGTTGTTATTGTTATAAATTTATATTTCGTTTACGATGCTTAAGTATGCGACTTGTCATTCATCTGGGTTGTCCTACAATATTTAATTGTTGCAAACCTTCGGTGTTGTATTGGGCGTAGGTAGAGTCCGAGATAGCTCTCCATATTGCAATTTATATATCTAGAATCATAGGATCACAAATATTGACCTATCTTTGCCTTTAGAATAGTGAGCTTAGTTGGACTAGCAGGTGACCCTAGGATCAACGAGTACGTTCTTATTCCATAGGTAAAGACTCGGACAGTAGACTACTAGTATATAAAGAACCGTTAAGCAGTAAGTGGGTAAAGTCTCGATGAGGTAAGGTTTAATAAGAGCCCCATTACTTAGATCCTAAGATAGATTTTAATCAACAAATTTTTGCTTTATGCGAATGCGTCTAATTTTGACAGGATTAGCGTGTCTAGGTCTTAGGAAGAAGTACCGCCTAAGTCTAGGAATGATATGCCCCTTCGAGATAAGACAATCATTGCACTAAATAAACAAACCTGCGTTTTATTGGATTATTCATGGTTGATACGTTTTCCTTACATTAGCTCTCGACCGCTTCTTTTATCATTATTATGTCTTCTTGTTGTGTGTTTATTGCTTTACTTGTCTCAAATACCTTAAGTTAGTACACAAAACGTGCTGTCTCTCAGGCTAAAACCCCATTTGCATTAGTTTTAGGTTTAACTTAGATAACTAAAATACTGATAGAATTGAATTAACGCTCTGTCTAGTGATCGACGCCCCTACTTACCACGAAACTCACATTGACCGGGTACACTGACCGTTAAGTGTTGTTTTTAGGTATAAGTCGGCATAAAATTAAATAGTTAAAACTTGATACATAAAATATCACCTTACTCAATGAATATCAAGTTTTTGGAGCTTTGTCGGGGAGTGATTGTTGTTTATTCTTGTTTTTTATTAGTGTTTTAGTTTAATTTAGCTTTGGTTAATTTGCATATTTGTGTGTTTAATTTTCTGCATTGTATATTTTGCATATTGTGTGTTTTCTGCATTATTCAAAATACGCTGTAATTTTTTTTCAAACCAATACGACGTATTCAATTTATTGGATACGACGTATAAATTTTTTCAAACCAATACAGCGTATTCAAATTTATCATCAATACGGCGTATTCAGTTCACTGAATACGGTGTATTAAGCTATTTGATAGTTTTCTTTTTAGCGAATTTATTACAAGGTTAAAAATGGACAACCCCCAACATTACTATGGAGGAGATAATCAGGCTTGAGGAATAAAAAGATCGTAGGCGTGTGGTAAGGTTTATAACTGGGAAACTACTAACGTATGGTAAGATCTGGATAATGAAGTCGTTCACGATCCTGGATCTGTTGAACTGAATTCCCCTATAGTCTTTAAGGACACGTATAACATCTAAAGGAACACTTCGTGTTGAGCCTACGGTTAAGTTCTCTTAATGATGAAAGTGACTTTTAGAACATTCATATGACGAATCCGACGACTGAGATTGACTGTAATTATTTAACAAAAATTCATTTTCTTATAAAATAATTTATGTCAATAATTTTAAAACGGATTCGGAAAATGATAATGAAAAAGTCAATATGCATTTGCTTCCATCACCCAAGCCTACGGTCAGTTGTTTTGATGATTTAAACTTCTTTAATGATCTTGAAGATGAATTTACAGCCATTGTTTACAATGATGCTCAAACGTCTAAATTAGATGATTTAGAGTACTTTAGATTTTGAGAAAGAATTTCCAGCCATTGTTTACAATGATGCTCAAACGTCTAAATTAGATTTCTTAACTGAACCCACTTTAAGTCCTCAACATATCGATGAATTTAATTTGAAAGATGAAACATCATTGTACAAATGTGATGAAGAGGAACAAAACGTTTTAAACTTTAACGATCTATTTCCTTTTAACGTAATTTATCCTGATGAATTAAAAACGGATACGGACAATGATAATGATAAAGTCGATATTGAACACTCTTCGGGGGATTTATCTGTCAAACCGTTACCTGATGTAATAAATACCGATGTTGATGCCTCATTGAACTTGGGTCAAATAAGCTTTTGGAAACAAGTCATGATACATCTAATAAATTTTTCAAAACTGAAATTTTTATCAAAAGACATATATACAGAATCCGAATCATCCGAAACTTTATTCAAGTTCAACATAAACATACCATTGTTATAATAACCAAATCCTACAAACACACCAGACTTCGATAAGATATACTTATCGGATTCATAAACCTGC
The DNA here is from genome assembly GCA_026074375.1 of Tanacetum coccineum. Classification (NCBI taxonomy): domain Eukaryota; kingdom Viridiplantae; phylum Streptophyta; class Magnoliopsida; order Asterales; family Asteraceae; genus Tanacetum; species Tanacetum coccineum. Next base: position 23,562 of record BQNB010077860.1, read on the forward strand.
TTATTTCCACACTTATTTAATACAAGATCAGAAATTAAATTCTTACGAAGTTTTGGTACATATAACACATTAAACAAAGTAATAGATTTTTCCGAACTAAATTCTAGCACTACACTTCCTTTTCCATGAACAAGAGCGAAATGATCATCACCCATGTAAAGTATAGATCCGTCTTCCACCGGTTCATTTGTCTTAAACCAGCAACGATCTTTACAAACATGAGTTGTAGCACCGGAATCAATCCACCACGCAATTGCATCAACCTTGGTCTTAGGAATGGTCCTTAGACCCCTTTCCCGAACCACCAGCATTTGTGTTCTTCTTATTACCACTTCGGTAATCCCTCTTGAAGTGACCAGTCTTGCCACACTTCCAACATTCCAACTTTGGTTTCTTGTTGGAACTAGAACCACTGTTGTTCTCATTGGATCGCTTTTTACCTTTGTTTTGTTTATTCTTACCCTCTTCTGTCATGTTAACAGAGAGTCCACCAACTTTCTTACCCTTGCCCTTGTCACTGTCTTGCGCCCTTAGAGATTCCTCTATACGCAAGTGACTACCAAGTTAGACCAAAGACAAATCGTCTTTACCATGTTTCAAAGTATGTTGAAATCCTTCCAGGAAGGAGGCAACTTATCAATTATACTCAAAACAGAAATGGATTCATCCATTTTCAAGCCATGTTGTGTGTATGGTCCAAGGATCCTAAGGAGTTCATTATACTGTTCCATGACCGATCTAGAATAGACCATTTTGTAATTGTTAAAATTACTCACAAGGAATTTCTTACTTGAAGAATCCTCTGCCATGTACTTGGATTCAAGTGAATCCTACAACTCCTTAGCCGATTCAGCATTCGTATATACATCAAAAAGAGAATCAGACATACCATTCAATATATGACCCCTGAATATGTAGTCATCATTCTCCCACCTTGCCCTTATCCTTATTGCTTCCACTGTTGCATCTTCCAACAATTCCGGCATCGGTGTTGTCAACACATAAACCACCTTCAACGTAGTCAACAAGAAATCCATCTTTTTCTGCCATCGCCTAAAGTCATGCCCCTCAAACTTGTCCAATTTCCCAAAGTTCGTTGTCATGTCCTTCACCGTATTTCCAGCCATGATCACAACAAATACTTTATAAGTTTGTTAGAAGATTAGGGTGTTTGTGATGATCCTAGATAACTCGCTTGTATCGTGTTGAGTTCACAGTCCGTATAAAGTATTTCGACCCTTATCAATGCCTGGGTTGCACGAAATCTCTATCGGGATAATACAGGGAGTATAGCAATTTGTGTTTTAGGCACAAGAAGCACAAATCAAGAACAATGAAGGAATTGTAAGGAAATTTTTATGTGTTTTCTGTATATCATAAGACCAATTTTTCCTGTGTATTTAACACAGAAAGTTAGAGCAGTTTTGGGCAATTAAAGTTGGTTAAAACTAAATTTTACCAACTGTTTGACATAGACTTTACGGCGTAACACAATTTGTAATGTCAACAAGTTTACATGTTATGGTGTAAAGTCTATACAAGTTTACATGTTACGGCGTAATGTCAACACAGATTACGACTTAAAACATAAGCCTTAAAACTAGAAACATGTTACGGCGTAAACTATTCGTATGGGTTACGGCGTAAACATCCAAAGGCTTAAGTCCTAACCCAGCAAGAGTTTACGACGTAAACATAAATTTTATGGCGTAAGCTCTAGATATCCTGTCTTGGTTTATTTCATGTTATCTCAACAAGCGTGTACTCTACACTCTCCTAACTTGTTTAAGAGCCGAACATGAAACCTCATTGGTCTCCAGTAAATCCATTACCTAAATGGCATGATGACACTAAAATCACCAACAGTTGCCAAACAACAAATTAACACTATACAAATGTGCAGATAGATAAAATAAACACTCAAAATAAAAAGTGTTAGTATGTATAATTAGGCTCTTAATATACATACTTACACCATTTGTCGATTTACATTTTCAGTCTTCATTAATTATGTCTATAAGTACAATCGAAATGCACGTTTTTGTAGAGAACAATGACTAGGTACACAGGTCATCACTCATGGTGAGGGTTCCATGAGGATCTTGCCAGAAGTGATTTCTTAAGAACCTAAACTTTGGATTGATAGTCGAATACCCTGGAAGTGATTTATTGATAGTCAAAAACCAATGTCTGATAAGAAATCTTAAGCAGTCGTTCGACTCTTATGTCCATGGCTTGAGACATTGTTGGTGTAAGGGTCGGTGATGCATTCATGCATAGAAGGGCCACATTTAAAATTGTTCTTATGATGAATACTCATATCCTAGATCTGGATCAACTAGTTCTGCAATTATTGTCCCATCCTATAATAACCCTTGCTTTAGTGGTAACAAAAATGACTACTTTTAGTAGATTCATAAAAACTTTGACCTTGAAAAGTCAAAGCACACCTTCTCTCTATCTTTTTATTCGATGAGCGTGATTGATAATGTATCTACCTGATCTTTAAGCCTAGATAATAAATCAGAAGTGGGAAAGGACAAGTGGCTTCCTCAAATCTCAATTAAACAAATATCAGATATGATATGAGGACTGTTGATGCAAAGATCCGCCAGGAAGGATAAGAGCTGCCCTCCTATGGAATCTTGGTGCTCAGCAAGCCTATCGAGAAGACAACGCACGTTAGCCTCGCCCCGGGTTTTATCTCAGGACCAAGCTCCAGCGTGAGAGTAAGTATTTGGTATTGATACGGCCATTAGGCATGATGCAAGTATAATAAATGTGGGGTGTGTATAGATAGATTGCATTGAATGTGCTTGGGGTATTTATACTACCCTGAGTACTGTTAAAGAACTAACGAAATGAAATATGAAAGATATAATTAGAAATAAACCAATTTGTGTTCGCAAATTAACCTATAATTCCTAAGATCTCAACCTCATTGTCCACAGAAATTGGGCATCTAGTTCATAGTCATTAAACCTCCAACTATTCTAAAGACTTGTCTAATGTCGACAATCCCACTACTCGACATTTAAACCCTTTAATTAGGCGCAAGCTACTAAAGAGTTTCCCGTGATTTATAATTGTATAATCTAATATAGGTGGTGATATGGGCAATCCCTACACTCAAAATAGATGCCAACCTATTCATGTAACCTAATAGACTACCTTTCAACGGTTCACACCTAATCACTAGCTAATAGGTTCTACACTAGCCTTGACACTACCAAAATGCGAGGATCAACCGACAAGCATATAGAATATCCAAGTAAAATGATTATTAAACTAAAGAACATGCATCAAAACAATAATAGATTACATAACTAGGCTAGCGCATAAAATTCTTAGCCACTCATATTATAAATTACAGAAAAAATAATGTTATAAACTATTGATCGATTAAACAATAATGTTGATACAATTACTTGAATGATAAGTAATAAAAATGATGGAATGAAGTGAATTCTCCCTTGGAATGGTGATGGAATGGAGCTGGAAAACCTTAGTCTTGAAACCCTAATCTTCCTTGGTATTTGATGTATGGGATGAATGAAGATTTCAGCTGAATTAGGGCTTGCTTATATAGGCCCGACATAGTTACGGCGTAACCCTAAATGAGGAGTTACGCCGTAACTCCTGTTTTGCACAAATATCCTCGAGATTTGGTATAGTTACGGCGTAACCCAAGGGTATGAGTTACGCCGTAGTTTTCTTTATAACTTTCGAATTGATTTTGGACCCTTGTTACAGCGTAACCCTATAGGTCCAATTACGCCGTAGTTGTGACATCAGGAACTCCTTCCTCCTCACGTAAATACTTATGGTGTAACCCTTATAGGTTAGTTACCCGTAACTCTTGCTGACTAGGAAAATTATCTTTGAGTGGCTAAGGGGGTTACGACGTAGTTCAATTGTGTTAACTACGCAGTAACTTTTGTCTGGTTCCAGCAAACTTTGTAGATTTCTTCAAGCAAACTCCGCGTCTTTTTGTTCCAATGCTCAAATGTACCTAAAAATGAAATATGAAGCAACTAAGTACATATGCTAATGAAAATATAACAAATGTAAGCATTTTACAAAGGAAATTGATATAAAAAAGTATGAACTATTTGATGTTATCAAATATCCCCTCACTTGACTTCTACTTGCCCTCAAGTAGACCTTTAGAATCATTTCTAAAAAGATATCTCCCAAGTTATCTTAGAATGCATGAATTTAAAAGTTACCTATGCTATAAAACATCAAAGCCGAACACCTCACAAAAAGGGGAACAAAAACACTCAAATTCTCACTAGTCTATGTGTTTTATATTTCGAGATGATCACTCAATCGCACAGACATAGCATGTATTCTATCATAGGCTTGACGAGTATACAAAACTCCACTACTAGAGCTAAGGTCAAGATAATTCTCAAAGGCAACATTGGGTGAATAAAGGCTAAAGGTGGATCTTTCTTTGAGTACTCATAGCTAATAATGTTCCTTGCATAGAAGCGACAAAATCACAAGTGATTGCTCAAGCCTCTAGATAAGTTAATTAACACTAGAGCAAGAATGTTAAAGGGAAGGAAATAGACATGGGAATCACAATTAATAGGTGTCAAATAAAATTAACAAACAAATAGTCTATTTTCCATAGTCTCCTCGTCACTAATTATCGTCCATCCAACAATCCAAGTATCAAAACGCGAGAGTCTGATCATCTTCAATAATGAGCTAGTGTTCTAATAGTGTAGATGACAAATAATATACACTAGCTCAACCTTATACTAACTAGTTGGTTTATAAACGTACCAACTCTAAAAAAATTCGAACTACATACGAGGTAATCATAAATCATAACTTCCTTTGGTGTTATTACTTTAACCAACACTTAAAGTAATTCTACATATTTTCAATACTGCGAAAATATGCACACATTTTTTAATTCCAATCATAACTAAAATCTGTAGAATGTGTATCAATCTAAGAACAAGTCATCCCCCCACTTGAGATAAACAATATCAAAATTAATAAGGATTACGGGGGGGTCTTCATTGATCGAAATGGCGAGTCTTCCACGAAAGCGTAATTCCCGAATCCCTTTACTCAAACCATAGACTTAAGCAACTAGCAACTCCCCGGCTATGTTTCATAGACTATGTTAGTGGTAATATTACGATATTTAATCTATACGATCTCTTTATGTTTTGGTGATGACAAACATGTGACTTGTAATACATAATGTAAAGTACGCTAGTTACTCGTAATCACAAATCATCAATGCATACATACATCAACATCTCTCGACGTCTCAAATCTGCATCAACACCGATGTTTGTTTGCACCTGACGTAAATCAAATAAGGTATGTACAAACAAACATTAAACTTGTAGGATGATCAAAGAAATAAGTTTTTGTCTTAAAACTTCACATTTTTATAAATGTGACAAAACAATTTTTCAAAAATCAATTAGATAAATTATTTTTGAATTATAAAGAAATGTTTAATGTGGTAATTATTTCAAAATTCAAATCGGGCTACTTTTCTCCCAAAACAAGTGTCACTTTCACCAGACAAGTTTGTCACCACAAAAAGACAAAAAACGGGAGCGTCTATCGGGGCGGTCCCTTAAATAGGCCGGCGGCCCCCTAATATATCTGGGCTGCCATTTCCTGACAGGCTGTTTTTCAGCTCCTATAAATAGTGGGTCACCTCCAACTATTTTGACAACCCTTTTGCACGATTTTCTTTCAGTTCTTTCTCTCTATAGATATCACTAAATCTCTCTAAACCTTTGATCATTTAACTTGTGTAATCTTGTTTAAATGTGATCTAATCTTTTATCCTTTCCTTCTTTCCTCAAGTGCAAGAGATGAACTTCGGTCATCTTCAAGATCCGAAGTTATGTAGTCTAGTTAGTCCATTTGTAACATTTGTTACATATAGATCGAGTCCATGTCTTCTAATCTTTAGTAGTGTGTATATCCAAATGATGTATATATTTGGATGGGTTGATTGTGGGTTGGTTAATATTTTAGGCCTTAAAATACATTGGTGAAGTGGTAGATTAGTTCTAGCTAAGATTAGGACTCGACATTTAGCTTAGTGTCGGAAAATATTGTAAGCAACGTTATAAGGTTTTCTCCGCCGAAATGGAGCTTGTTGATTAGTGAAGTAACTCCCGAGTTGGATACTTGGGGAGCGGAGTAGGGCGAAGAGGAGCTTCATGACCGAACCATTATAAATCACTGTGTTCGGTTTGCACTTTATTTCACCTTTCTCTTTACTTATGCCTTTACATTTATCGCTTTACTTTTATACTTGCATTGTGCATATGATTGTATGAATTATTGTGTATGTTGTGTTGGCCAGGGTTGTGTAGATCTTTGTAGTAAGTATTATGAATGTTGATATATTGGTAGATTATGAGCTAGTTGTTGTAAATCTAATATCGACACTTCTCATATAGCGTCAAACATGATTGGTGATTTGAAATAAAAGATCTAGTATGAAAAACCTCTTATGGAGGCGGTCCCTATAAAACTGGCGGCCCCCTAATGTACTAGGCAGCCCTATATATTTATGGGACCACCGACAGAGAGTGATGTAATGTTTTGATATAAAGTTTTTAAGTAAAAATGTATTCACCCCCCCCCCCCTGACGGTTTCCATACTTTTTTAATCATACCTAAGGAATTCTATTATATCTAATAGAGAGTCCTTGGGTAGATCCCTCCGGTTTTGGCTGGATCATGGAACAAAAATACCTATCCTTAACCGCCTTATAACACCGTAAGAAACAACAGTTGGTCGGTCTTTGGGTATTGTCATGAAGATCCATAAAACCATTAGAAAAATCATTCAACGTGTCTGATAAATCATTTAAGACACATTGAGAATTTCCAAAGTTACCAAAAAGCTCCTCCTACACATATGCATCATATTATGAAAGAGTTTTGCACATGCGAGGTTGGGAACGCACTTACATTCAAGATATCTTATCCTTTATGAAGCCGTATAGATCACATTTTAATCACAATTGTTGTGATTAAAAGCTTCATAAGGCTGTTTGGAGTTATTGCTGCTCTTATCAAAGTTAGTGCTGCTAAAGAAGAAAGGTTTGTGTTACTACTGCTAGCACAAAGATTGTGAAAAATACTCTAAGTAG
>BQNB010077861.1:2960-30714 GCA_026074375.1 Tanacetum coccineum
GAAGTTTGTTGATCGTGATTTGAAGACCCTTTCGTTTTTGAAAGTTTTGTTTTGTTAAAAAAAATTAAAAAAAATAAAAAAATTTTAAAAATAAAAAGTAAAAAATATTTTTCCTTTCTTTTAGTATAATTATCATATATAAAATAAAAAAAAATCAAAAATATAAAAATTGTCCATAATAAAAATAAAATAAAATAAACAAAGTTGGTAAAAGAACACCAACAAATATTCCTTCAATTGAGGTATTATCCATTAGTAAGTTCCTAACTCGAAAACGGCTCACCTTAAAAAGTAAAATTTTTAAGAGCTACCGTGAAGTAAGTTTGATTATTTGCTTTAAGTTGTCTATCTCATTGTCCGTTAAAATTAGATTAAAAACCAAAAATAATCTTCTTTTTCTTCTTATCTATTTAATTCTTTTCATTAATCCTCTTATTTGTTTAATTCTTATGACGTCACTCGATAATCGTTTGAACCCCCTCTTCTCGATTAAAGAATGCATGACTTGTGGAGCTTTGTACACTGCGGATTTTTGTTGTTCAAAAGGAGGTCTTGAAGACAAGATTCTTGTTCCTAAACCTCCTCAGAATTGTGCAACTTGTGGAAACCCGGTTGATAGTTTATATTGTCGATCTTGTGCTTTTGTGCGAAGGTGTTTGAATGAAGGTTGGTATACAATTCATGATGAAAACGAAATTCTAAACACTTCCGAGTCATCCAATGACAACATTAACGTTGTTAGTGCACTTCGAGAGCCATTCGTCTTCAATCAAGACCCCGGTGTAAATTCTTCGCAAAGTCCTCTACAAAGCAACCACAATTGTTGTTTCGAGTGTGGTGATTCGTTAGATGGAATTTTTTGTCAACGATGTACTTGCAAGTCTTGTGGGAACGGTGCTCATATTGGTTATAATTGTCCACCAAAAGCTCTGATTATCTCTAAATGCAATCAAACCATTGCTGAGCTCCCACAGACTTTGCCATGTGATCATCCGACATGCAATTCTAACAATGAGAATTCATTCACTTATGATTCCAAACCTAATTTTATTGATGATTCTCCTAACGTTTTCAACCCACCTCCACAACCTTCTTTGAATTCTTGTGAATTTTACGGGAGCAATGCTCGTTACGATCACTATTGTATACATCAAGTTCCGTTTATCTATCCGGAACCGTGTTATAATCAAGACTTTAATGTCCCACAAGATTCTCATGATTTTCAACAACAATATCTTTGTTGTGAAAATTGCGGGGGCCCTCATGAAACTTTTCAATGTCAACCAATGAATGAAGATTATTATGAGCAAAATTCTTGCTATGATCTTAATTCTTTTAGTTTTGACCATTATCAACCCTCGCAGTTTCCCGTCAATTATCCTCCTCAAGAGACGAATAAAGAAATTTTGCAAGCTCAAAAAGACTTAATGGAAGCTATTCAAGCATTTTTAAAGGAGTATGATCATATACCTCTTAATGAAAAGTGCATGGCTCTATTGCTTGCTGAGGAGAGATTTCTTAAGATTAAGCAAACTATGAGAGAAGAGCAGAATCAACCTGGAGTTATGCAGGAATTGCTTCTTAAACTTATGGATGATTTGCAAATTCTTAAAGGAAGTCAACAAGAGAAGAAAGAGACGGCAGCTCAAAGTTGTACTCCATATTGGGATGTTTCTATGATCGATGATGAAGAAGCTAGAGACAACTTTTTGAAAGACGTTTACACTATCTTAAGGAAGTTTAGTCATATACCTTTTGGAGTAACACCAAAGGTTATATTGATAGCTTGGGAATGTTTCGGAAAATTAAAGATGCTTTGATGGACAAGCAATATCAACAAGAGGATATTCAAGAATTGATGAGTAAACTCCTTGAAGATGTGCGAAATATCAATAAAGAGTTTTCAGAATATATTAATTGTCTAAGCTGGAATCGTTCGCTTTTCTACTTCGATGATGATGATGATGAGTATACTGTTATATGGAGACGGCCTAAAGCAATCACACTCGATGAACCATCCGAAGATCCCGAAGACCCTCTAATCATGGGGAAAAAGGAACTTAGCACTATTCCTGAAAAGGATAAATCTAGTGTTGAGGACCTCGTCCCAATCCTAAGTGGATCCAAGGGTGTTTCCGATGATATTTGTGATAATGATCATTCTGATGATGAATCTTTGCTTAGTCGAGATATTCCGATCACGTCTCCTAAGATCGATTTTCTTTCTGAGGAGTTCGCCAGTGAATTCGCTCCTATTCCACAGGAAATAGATGAAGACGAATTTGATGAAAAAGAAGTTGATTGTTATGATCATGAAATTTCAAGTGATGACGATTCTTATGAGAACATCGAGTACGTTGAAGCATTACCTCTCAATTTGGAGTACGATAGTTTAGAGGAGGAGAATGAAGATCAAGAAGAGAAAGAGTTTGACTTAGAAGATATTCTTCAAATCCAAGATGTTATTCTTCGTGAGAAATTGTTGAACATTAGTCTTCTTGTTACTAATATCGAATCTTTGAAAAATAACCCCACCCCTGATTATGTGTTCAAGTCTCCCTCTTCATTTCCTATTCCCGTCGTGGATAGTGGTTCATTCTTTAAGGAGTCTGATACTTCTCTTTCTTATTTGGATAATTCTTTACTTGAATTCGAGACTTTCAGCGATCATACGGAAGAGGCGAGAAGTGGCAGTACCACTACTCATGCTATTAACTCTCTTCCCGAGTATGATTCGTTTCTATTTGAGATTGAGCCCGATCAGGAAAGGTTGACTAGTGTTGTTATTTCTGATAATTCAAATAACCCTCTTTTGGAAACTCCCGAGTTTAAATCCTTTCACTTTGATCTTTATGATGATCCGTTATTTCCTCGTCCTCCCCCAGAACCACCGGATATTAAGAATAGCTTAATTGTTGAGATCGATGCTCCAGTGATAAACAATGTTGGTGAGATTAATGTTGAAGATGACGATTCCTTCACATTTGTCATTCGGACTTTTCTCCCGTTTCTCACCTACCCTGAGGTTTCTCCCTTACTTTCCTCCACCAAAAATGAGGATACCATTTTTGACCCCGGCATCTCCACTTAGAGCCGGTGGCCTCTCATCGGGATGGAACTTTCATGTGCTTTAATGTTTGTCCAAACATTAATGAAAGCCCGATTGAGATTTTCTCTTCCATTTACTCTCCCTAAGGACGAATGAATTCAGGGATCGAGTCAAGCTATGTGACTCGGTTACCAAAAACAAAGCGCTTCGTGGGAGGCACCCCATGCTTATCCATTTTCTATTTTTCTTTCTAGCTTCTAATGTGTTGTGAGGAGGCTTGTACTCTTCCGTTCTTTGTGTTTGTTGTTTGTACTTGTGATTGTTTGCAGGATTGACCCAAAATTTTCTGAAGACTCTCGTGTTCGGTGTTTTGTCCCGGTCCACTCGAGCTTCCTAGCCTTTGCTTGCCATTAGTTTGGGGAAATCCGATATCCTAAAGATTATTATCGTCTAACATTTATCTTTTAGCACACTTAATAAACGGCTAAAGATTTTTGTGATACTTTCTTCATGTTTGAGTTATGCATTCGACCTTTTTGAGTTCTAGTATGGGGTTTTTAAGTCTTAGGCTAGGAAACATTGAGGACAATGTTTGATTTTAGTATGGGGTAGTATATCTTCGATATGATTATGCCTACTTTTACCTGTTGTTCTCACGTACCCCGTTTTCCCACAAAATTTTCAAAAATATGAAAAAAATTTAAAATTTTCAAAAATAAAATAAGTGTTTTGTCATAATTTTGACTTTCTTGCTGGGTAAGAATAAGAGTAAATTTTGACCCGATCGAGCATGTTGAGCTCTATCTTGTTCCTTAACCTTTTGGGCTAAGCGTTCGCTAATTCGCGAAGAACGAAAAATGATAGAGTTAAGTATGAGTAGGATGCTAAACAAGGATTATTTGGAAATCTTAAGAGCTCATGTATGTAACTTGTTGCTTTTTCTCCCATAAGCTCTTAACCGAATTAATGTGCGTGCTGTTTTTGGAGAATAAACTTAAATCAACAATTTTTTATGTAATATATATAGTAAAAATTTTAGTCTTAGTTCAAATTTATATTTGAATTTTTCAAAAAGAAGTTTTCTTTAAATAAATTAAAAAAAATAAAAATTAATAATAATAATAATGGTAAAATGATAAAAAATAAATATAATAAAAGCTGTGGGTTGATAAAAGTTTACTACCTCTTGCCGGCTCACAACCGATGTGGTAGTCTTCTAAAAGGTCGAGGGTTATAATTGCATAAATGTCTAAATAGTTAAATTAAATCAATAAATTGACTTCTTTTTGTTTAATTCAAATATGCTTTTGCACTTTGACTATTTTATTTTATAAGCTATGAATATCCGGGAAACTTGAGAGTTTTTGAAACTTAAGGTATGTGAGTCCCGATACTAGTCTCTGTGGGGTGTCAAAAGCCTGGTCACTTAGCCGCAAGTTTGGGATATGCCGAGACAAAAGTCGCTACATGGGATGATCTCGCCTTCAAACTCATTATTCTCAGGTGGAACGTAAAGCATAGTATGTTGCAAAAAGTTGATCTATGGTTGAAATTCATTAATAGCACAATCACTTAAGATATAATAATTGTCGGGAGTAAAAAGTCCACAAGTTGCAAATATGAGTGGTGTTAGCATCCTTACTGATATTTAGCTGTGATTTTGTTTTAAGCTTGGTTTGGATAAGTGAATAGTCGGGGACGATGAATTTATCCTTTTTGGGGCATTCTCGGAATCGAAGTGCATCTTGTTCTATGATCCCTAATAGTTATGGAAATAATGAAAGTCAAAATAATCTAAATTAAATTAAATTAAAAAAAATGAAAAGTTTTAGAAAAATGGGAAAATAGAGGTGTTTTATAACTTGTGATTTCTTAATTTTTCCACAAAAGTCTTTGCTACTTGTCAAAGATTTAGTTGGGAAAGTTTTGAGGTATTTGGTTATAAACCATATAACATTACGTGAGGACACGCAATTGCTTAGTTTGGGGAATTTTGATATGTGTGAAAACACATATCCGTTTTATATCAAAAATGGCCCTAAAAAGACAAAATTGTGCTTCAAATGCTTGAATATTGCTTGTTTTGTCTTTGTGATTGTGTAGGTACGGATATTGCAAAAATCTCAAGAAAACGGTTAAAACCGGGCAAACACGAACACGGGAACGGAAGAGCACGCAAAGAGCCGGGAGAAAGCTATCAAAAGTCAAAAGTGGTCAACTCAAGTCAACTCATGGTCAACAGTGGTCAACCATAAAAAGACAAAACCCAAAAATTCCAAATCAGTCCCTCAAAGTTCGCCAAAATTCATAAAAAGCCCTTAAAGCCCTAACGGTGTTAACTTCTATTAATAGAAGTTAACACCCGTTAACTTTTTATATAACAAATCCAACACCAATGCCTAAATACCCGGCCCAAAACCCTTTTATAAAGCCCAAGTCAAAGCCCCAGGTCAACACAAATCAAACGCGCCCTTATAAGAAAAAAAAGGCGCGAGTTTCAGTTGTTACTGTTTATCTTCCCCGTTTTACCTCGAGGTCAAATCAAGGGGCAAATCACAATTGGACACGGGGCAAGCTAATTCAAGTGATAAGGATCATAGTGGCAGGGTAAAAACGTCACCAAAGCATGTTATTGGTCTAAACCCAAGAGGAATGGCACATGGTTAAGTGAAGAAAGCACAAGGGAATGGATAATTTGCTCTAATTCACTCACAAAACAAGCACATAAGTGTCACATCATGGATTGCCACGTTGGCAATCCGTGTGCTCACACTTGTGATCTAACGGTGGATAGAGAGTATCCAATGATTGGATTTGATCTAAGGGCCAAGAAAAGAGAGAGCGTGTAACAAACCTGCACCTAGAAGCTTCAGCAACAGGCTATAAATAGCCCTTCACATACACACACATCATATCTTCTTTTTCTAGTTTTTTTAGATTAGCTTTTAAATTTCTAGCTTAAATAATGTTTAGTTTTTAATCCAGCTTTTATAATTCAATCTTTGTAATCTCATTTTCAGCTTAATGTAATCAAGATTTTAGTTAATAAAAGTTCCTTTTTCTTAAGCATAATCTGTCATAAGCTCTTTCATTCTCTTAAGTCACCTACTATTTGATAAGCTTCTCACAAGCTCATATAAGCTCATCTAAGTCTCTTAGCTTAGATTTGAGCTAAATCAATCTTCTAATCTAATTAAACCTTAAAATCAAATAAGTACCTTTGCTAAATGGACTATGGACTTTGGACTTTTGGAAGGGAAGCTTAAAATGGAAGAGCTTCCAAGGACTTAACTAGCTTATCCAAAAGATAAGCTAGAGCTATTGATAAGCTCTTTGAGCAAATTGAACCTTTGTTTAGCTAAGGTTTATGTAAGTTTTCTCTTTACATTTTTGTCTCTAGTTTCCAGCTTATTAATTTCTTAATTTAGCTTATTTCTTGCTTATTTTAGCTTAACACTGTCTCTTTGTGCTTAATGATTAAGTTTGATAATCTGTTTTTCACTTAAGTAGCTTAGATCTCATTTTCTATTGTTTTACCTATTGAATCTGTCATAGTTCAATTATGAGTAGGATAGCTATAGATCTTTGTTTCTGGCTTATTTGAGTGTTAAAATAAGTTCATAATAGTAGATATAAGTTGTTCAATATCTGGTTATAAAGTTTAATCATTAGATTTTAAAATTTGCAATGCTTTAGAATGAATTTTAAAAATGATAAAGGGGTGTTTGGCTCAACAGTACTAACTGAGAGTTAGTACTGTTTGAGGTCATTTGGTCTTTTGGGGTTGATTCAAGCTTCATAATTAAGTTAGATTGAGTTGATTTTATAAGCTAAGTTCGGTTATATAAGTTTTCATAGGATAGGTTTAGTTTAGTTTAAATTTGTTAAGGTTAGAATTAGTAGTATAGCAATCTTCAGCTTAATTAGTTCCTAGTCTTTATAATTGCTTTAACTACTCTTAGTTTGTGTTGTTAATAAGTGTAACATCAAGTTCTTAGGCCTGCATTTGTTCTAGTTAAAGTTTGGTCATGAATGTGCCAACTGCATCAGCAGTTAAAACATAAAAAGCTCATTTTCAAGTTCAAATTTCAATTAGTTAAAGTAGTTGATAGCTTTAGATTTTTAGAATATTAGTAGCTTATAGGATAATTTCTTTTTGTCTCAACTTAGTTTTTAAAATATAGCTTAATTTGTTATCTGTTTTAGTTTTTAAAAATCAGCTGTTTTCTTTTCATTTTCCAAAACTCAGCAAGAGCTAAGTAAACTGTCTGTTTTGTTAAGCTTTTTTCCATAAGCTTTAATTTTCCAAAAATTTTCCAAAAAGCATTTTCTAGTTGAATTTAAGCCTAAGCTTCATAGGGTGCTTATTTGAGAGCTTAAAATTAAGCTCAAAAGTGCCTTAAGGTCTGTTTGGTTGTAGGGTGTGCATAAGTGCTTATTATGCTTTTTCAGCTTATGGCTTGTGTTCATGTGCTCATTTCTGTCATAATAAGCACATTAGGTTAAAATTAGCTTGTTAGTTGCTTAGCTTTTCATTAGGATAGCTTATTGTGACTTTTAGGCTTAATTAGTTTAAGTGAAAAAAACCAAAAAGCTTAGTTTGAGTTTCTGTCAAGTTTAAGCTGTATTTAAGGCTTTTCAATAAAAGTTGCTTTTATTAAAAATGCTTATTTTTAGCGTGTTAACAACTTTGCTTTTATAAGTTTTTGAAAATATAAAAAAAGGGAAAGTGGAAGTCGGGGGTGAGCAAGACTTGAACCCCCGACCTCAACACTCTAAACCTTTATAACACACACACTACCACTGCGTCCTTGGGTCTTTTTCGTTATAAACATGCACACTTTATCTTTTATACACGTTTTCCCTTATAAGCCTTATAAGCTGTTTTAGCTTATTTCGCGGCTTATTTGATAAGCTGTGCTCATAAGCTTATTTTTCCTAGGTTTCAATTAGTATAAGCTATTTTCTGTAATTTTTCTAGAATTTTTATAGTTCGTTTAGTATTTTTAAACATTTATTTTTATTAAAAACTTTAAAAAATCATAAAAAATGAAAAATAATCTAAAGAATATATATCTTTTTTATAAATATTTATTTATATCATTAAGTTCATAGGAAATTAGTTTTGCATTTCGTTGGGTCTAATTTGCAAAATTTCATTTTTTAAAGACGGTTTCGTTCCGTCCTCGTTTTTCGTGTTTTACGCTCATTTTAACTCCGTTTTTGTTCTAGTTTTCTTTAAACCTACTTTTTAGTCAAATAGAGTCCATTTAAAAGAAAAAAAAATTAAGTTAGGTTTATTTTTAGTAATTTAGGGTTTTTGACCTCCGTTTAGGGTCCCGTTTTCTGGTTTTTAGTTAAATTTTGATTTCCCGTTCTTTGTCTTCATGCTTAATTGTTAGAATTTGTTAATTTTAATTTTTAAAAGTAGACAATCAAATCAATCTTTGTCTTCAATTCAAATTATTGTCCGAACGTCTAACGTGGTTTCAATTTCACAAGTCGTTGGGGGATAACGACCTGTGAATCATACGATCCGGTTTTTATACGTATTATATTTATTATTTATGGAAGATTTTTCCTTTCACCATTGTCATCAAGTAAAAGAAGGATTGTTAAGAGACAAAAGTTGGAAGAAGATGCTGAGAAGGAAGAACTCAAAGGGTTTTTAGATATAATTCCAAGAGAAGAGTTTGCAGAAGATGTTGAATCTCTCTCTACAAAGTATCCAATTGTGGATTGGAAGACTTACACTTTGACTGAAAATTTCATGTATTATCAAATCTTCAGAGGAGATGGCAGTTCCAAGAACTACAAGGTTTTGAGTGAGATGCTTGAAGACTTTGATAGACAAGATGTAGAGGAGTTGTACAGATTAGTCAAAGAAAGGTATAGTGCTTCAAGACCTGAAGGATATGATTTGATGCTTTGGGGAGATCTGCACACTTTATTTGAGCCTGATGAAGAAGATGAGATATGGAAGAATCAGCATGAATACAATGTGATAAGCTGGAGTTTATATGATTTTTGTGGTATTCACATTTTACTGATGCAGAATGGTATAGCCATACATATGCTGACAGAGAAGAAATACCCTCTAAGTCAAGAGATGATTTCCAAGATGTTGAAAAAGAAATTGGAGGTTGATCATGAGAGTTCACAGGCTTTTGAACTTCTAAGGTTTATAAGATCTCAAGTGCAGAAGTAGAAGGATGTTTGAAAGAATCCTCGGCAAAGGAAGAAGATTAGAAGATTTAATTCAGAAGAAACTTGGGATTTAAAGATAAATCACAAGTTTAGGGGAGGATTGTTGGGAATAAATCTTCACAAGAGTTAATACTGCCAAGGTATAACTAACAGTACTAATAGAGTTAGTACTGCCAGTACAAACTTAGTACTACCAGAGTTAGTTAATACTGCTAGAAGAAAGATTAATACTGCTGATGGTCAAAGCTACTGACTTGAAGATAAGGATACAAAGAGATAAATAAGGAATGTATATCTTTTATATTTGTATTTGAATATAATTGTAACCGATCCAAAAGTTTGGTAGTTATCTTGTAAAGGACTCCTTGTTTGTATAAAAGGATATCCTAGATTAAGGTTTAAGTGAGATGCTTATGCTTAAGAAATAGATATACATTTTAGAGAAAGAATAGCTTCAAGGTTTGTAACCCTAGTACTAATCAAGAGTACTCGTATTATCAATAATATTGAAGCAGTTTGTGTTTTATTCATTGTTCTTTGGTTGTTACTGTTCCACTGATAAATACCTCTAGAGTATCAAAGTGTAGATTCCGCATACACTTTGATATACAAACAAAGTCTCAACCATTGTTATTTTAGATTCATCCAAGGTAACAAACACTTTACAAGGTAAAGAATTGATCAAGGCGTAGGATCAACAAATGTCAATTCTAAAGATCCACTAGGCAGACCCAAGTCAGTAATGGCTTGGGTCCCTAAGAGAAACTAATTTCTCTTATTTTATGTGCAGGATGATCCACAAAAAGCTTTAAAGAACAAAGGAATTGTTAACAGTGGATGTTCCAGGCACATGACTGGAAACAAAGCCTATCTTGTTGAATATCAAGACTATAATGGTGGCTCTGTTGCTTTTGGAGGAAGTAAAGGTCAAATAACTGGAAAGTTAGATTTTAAGGATGTGTACTTTGTTAAAGAACTAAAGCAATTTAATCTCTTTTCTGTGTCACAAATATGTGACAAGAAGAACAAAGTTCTCTTCACTGACTCTGAATGTCTTGTGCTGTCTCCTGACTTTAAGTTGCCTGATGAAAATCAAGTATTACTTAGAGTCCCTAGACAAAACAATATGTATAGTTTAAACCTTGAGAACATTGTTCCTACTAGAGGTTTAGCTTGTTTGATTGCAAAGGCCACAGTGGATGAATCTAACAAATGGCATAGAAGGCTGGGTCATGTAAATTTTAAAAATTTAAACAAACTTGTGAAGGGAAACCTTGTAACAGGTTTACCTTCGAAGATTTTTCAAAATGACCACACCTGTGTTGCTTGTTAGAAAGGAAAGCAACAAAAGGGCTCTTGTAAGGCCAAAGTAGTGAGCTTTATTAGTCAGCCCTTACAGCTTTTACATATGGACTTATTTGGACCCACATCTGTAAGGACCATAAACCATAAGACTTATTGCCTTGTTATCACTGATGATTTTAGCAAGTTTAGTTGGGTGTTCTTTTTAAGAACTAAGGATGAAACTAGTGGAATACTTAAGGACTTTATAAGACAAATTGAGAACCAATTAAATAAAAAGGTTAAAACTATTAGATGTGATAATGGAACAAAATTCAAGAACAGGGACATTAATGAATTCTGTGGGTCAAAAGGGATCAAGAGGGAATATAGTAATGCCAGAACTCCACAACAAAATGGAGTTACTAAGAGGAAGAACAGGACCCTAATTGAGGCTGCTAGAACAATGCTAGCAAATTCATTTCTACCTAACACTTTTTAGGCTGAAGCAGTTAGTACTGCTTGCTATGTCCTTAATAGGGTATTAATGACCAAGCCTTAAAATAAGACACCTTACGAACTTATAACTGGTAAAATACCAATCATAAGCTATATAAGACCTTTTGGGTGCCATGTGACCATCTTGAATACCATTGACCACCTGGGCAAGTTTGAAGAAAAGTTTCATGAAGGGTTTTTAGTTGGGTATTCTCTAAATAGCAAGGCTTTTAGGGTATATGCGAGGTCTTGAGTTCAGGATCAATAAGCAATAGAGTGTTTAGTCTAGAGAGAGAGAGATTAGAAAGTAGAGAGATAAAGAGAGAGAAGGAGAATTAGAGAAAAGATAAGAATGAGAATAGAAAAAACTTGGAAGACACTCACAAGACACACCTCACAAATGAGGTGGTGGTGGGGTATTTATACCTATTTACAAGAATAAGCATGGACCTCTTCTCTTTTAGACTTTAACTATTTATCAGGTCTCGTGACTTTATGTTAGTCACAAACCTTTCACCTAACCTATTACACAATAATATTTCTCTATTTATTACAAGACTTTTATCTCAATAAGATCGTCACTTTTATCAATCCTAACAACCTTCCCCCAAGGGACGATCATTGAGATCTCTCTTTGATTGCATTAATGATCATCATTTTCTTATTCGTAAAAATCTCCCCCTAAAGGATGATCATTGAGATCTCTCTTGTGACCTTGATCTTTAATCTTTAATGCACGTTTGTCTTAAGTCTTGATGTGTAATAGTGGTTGTTCCAATCATGCTCTAGTAATCTTTATCTTGATCTTTCCACTTTCCTTTTTGTCTGTACCTTTGAGATCTTATCATATCATCATTCTTTACCATGAATCCATATTGATTTGTCTTATCAAGCTTCTGACCAACATACTCATACTTTCTTGACAGCTTACAATCTTCCTTATGTAGAACTTTAATCTTGATCAACAACTTGATGATTTGAGGAAGTTCTTTGATTTATCAGAGTTGCGAAAGTGTATCTTTGAACTTTGAGTATGAGATATGAAGGAATGAATATGACGGTGTTCATGCTTCTGAAAGATAGAGATGTTGTTGATGTAAATGTATCTTCTTGAGTTGACTTCCTCCTAGTTCATACCATATGGCTACAATCAGTTCAGCTGCTTCCCCTCAAACGAACAACCATTCGTATGCACATACTTCACACAAACAACTCATAGAAGATATGAAACTATAACCTCCAAGTCAATTAAGTCCCGGATGTTTTATACACCAAAGTCAATTAAGTCCCGGATGTACACATTTCTTCCCTCTAGTTGTTGCACTATGTTGTATACACCAAAGTCAATTAAGTCCCGGATGTACACATTTCTTCCCTCTAGTTGTTGCACTATGTTGTATACACCAAAGTCAATTAAGTCCTAGATATACACATTTCTTCCCCCTAATTGTTGCGCTCTATCGAAATATTCAGCTAGAACACTTCTCTTCCCCTTGATTATATTTGATGACTATCAAACATAATCATAATCTTGTTTTGCCTGAATATTTGATAGTGAAGTCATGTGTGAAGTGCGGTCTAAGCATGAGAGTCAACTACTATCTTTAATTCCAACAATCTCCCCTCATTAATATTGTGACATCATAAGTAACCTTGGTAATCTAACACTTCACTTGAATAAATCAAGGAAATGTTGTTTGTGTTTTTCGAAAACAAATTCCGAAAGAACATGATAACTACTAGATCACTTAGATTACTAGTTAACACTAATTGAATCATTAAACAATCATTTTCAAATTAGTAACCTACGTTTAACGTTGGCTTGACGTTAGCACTAGTATGATTTCCATTCAATCATTATGAAATACTTAATTTAAGTATCACTCTTGAATGTTCCGGCAATGTCACTAAGACATGCACTGTCACATAGACATATAAGCGAATCTTGTACTTTTTATATCTTTGATGTTTAATACAAATGTACTTTTGTGTCCTATATGAGATTTATGGTTTGATCTCATTTGGCTCTAGACTCAATAAGTGCATTTTGGTTTTTGTGATCGGAGGCTGGAGTAGACAGCCACATTTTCAATATCAACAATCTAGGAGTGAGATGTCAATACATTATGCATTTAATCTCCGTGACAATGAAACAAGATTCTTTTGAGAGAATCTTAAGTGGCTGGGATGGGTTGTGCATTGCATCACTGGGTCCATGGCGTCTTTCTTCAATACCAAATATCATCTTTGTGATATTTGATAGATTATGTATTGACCCGGTTTTTGCTTAAAGTTTGTGGAGGGCTTCTTTCTTTTCACCCTTTATCCATATATTTCTTTTTCATTCTTCAACCCCTTCAATGTCCACCAAGACGTCATTACTATCATCATGTTGTGATTGTTCCGATGATAGCTCATGCCTTAGTTGACATTATTCCCATTCACATTCAACTCCATCATACCTAAGGACTTCTATTCTATCTATGGAATGTCCCTGGGTAGATCCCTCCGGTTCTGGTTGGATCATGGGATAATACCTAACCTTACCACCTTATTTCTTCTTTGATCATTGTGAGGTAGTTGGTTGATGGGTATTTAAGATCGAAACCATAAAACCATTTGAAAATCAATCAAAGTGTTTGATATAAATCAAAACATTTAACACTTTGAAAGTTTCACTTTTGAGAAATACTCCCCCTACACATGTGCATCGATATTCAAAATTATTTTGCACATGGAGGAAAGAGTTGATTGCACTTTGAGTCTTTTAGATCACTTTGTTATTCCACACACTTAAGCATTTATCTTTCTTGATCACATTTTAATCCAATTTTCTCCCCCTCAAAAATAGCATACCATATGATATTTTTGATATCAATGGATTAAAATAGCTATATGAGATTTTGAAAACACATGGGAGAAAACGGATATAGCATGATTATGATTTGGAACCTTTCTGAATGTTCTAAACCAATTTAAAAACCTGGTTGCGTCAAAGTATGTAGATATAAAAAACGTATGGTCAGTAGATTGCTCACTCCTCATCCTGTTAATTTTAGGAAACGGTCATAACCGGACACAATCTTCACCATGTGCACACTTATCGATATAAACACACTTGACAACAACTACTTTTAAATCGATTATTATTCATTTGTTCAAAACATTTTTCTTTATACTCCCCCTCAAAAATAGATAGAAATCAAATGATTGGATAAGAAGGGGAGTGTTGAACACACAATTTGAAAGATTTTGAAAAATCTTTTTGAATAACTCTTGAAAATTTGTGTTCAAACTTTTGAATATTTATGTTCAAACTTTTGTATACCATTTTACATGAGCTCAAGATTTTGAATATCTTAAATGAAATAGCTCAAGTCCGAGAAGTTGTAAACTTCCCGTTGCGAGGATAAATGTACAAAAATGTACACTTTCCTTTATTTAAAGAGCGAGTCCTAAGCTGACATTTACTTAGAAGTCGTATGTCCTGACCACACTTTTTGAAAATATTTTGATAAAAAATTGCTCGGGAAAAAGAAGATTTCTCTTCTGTTGAAGATAAAGCGCACTGAAACGTACACTTTTCTTTTATTTGAAAATCAGGTTACAATCTGACATTTGATTACAAACCATTTTGATGAGCAAACTTTTGAAAGATTTTTGAAAATCGTTTGGAAACAGTTGAATAATTTTTACTCAAAACAAGAAGATTTCTCTTCTTTTGAAGGTAAAGCGCACTGAAACGTACACTTCCCTTTTATTTGAAGACTGGGTTGCAATCTGTCAATTGAATACAAACCATCGACATCCAATTTAGACAACAAACTTTGGAACCCATTTAAGCATGGTGCTAACGGGTTTGCCATGTTTTGAAAACCACTTTAAAGTTGTATCAATTCGATGTAAAGATGTTGAGTTCCAACGAGAGCTTGAAACCGGTGTTTCATTTGAAAACAACTCTCGTAGAATCAACAGAGATTTAAAATTCCTTTTGATTTTCCATTGATTTTTGAAACTCGATGTTTCATGTGGAGTTTTAAATCTTGTTGACGAAGAAGATTTCCATTTGTTATTGTCATTTGATGAAACATTCCAAAAATTTGTTTTTGCATCATTTAAAAATCTTCCTTTCATGTTGATGGTCGAAGCAGAGTCATTCTTGTTTTGCATTGAAAGCATTTCTGATTTGGAATATTTGAAAGATTTCGAATGACTTTGCTTTGGTCTCCACACTTGTTTTACCGGTGTAAAACAAGAGTGTGATGTTTTAAAAGATTGATTCTTTGCATTTGAAGCTCTTGTCTTAAAACCCTTTTGAGGAAAAAATGTTTCAAAACTTTGAGATTTCTTAGAAAACTTCCTATCTTTTTGTAAAGAATAGGTTGTAAACTGAGAAACCCTTCTTAAAAACGGTTTTGAGGATTCACCCGTGTGAACCTTTTCCGAAACACTTTCTTTAGGTTTTGAAGATTTTGAAACATTGATGTTCAATTTTTTTGATTAAGAGAATCAAACTTCACTTTTAAAGCATTATACGAATTTCTCAACTCATGATATTCTTTTTGACAAGAACGAATATCTTGTGATGCCAATTTTGATTTCAAATATGCAATTCGTTTTAAAAGCTGATCTTTTTCATTTTTAGGCAAAGACTGTGCAGTGACTGGTTTTGACAAACTCTTTTGCATATCAACTTTGGGAGTAAACCATGATTTTGAAATTTGAGAGTTTATCAACAATTTATCAGCTGATGGTTTTCCTAAAATTGAATGTTTATAAAACTTAGTTTTCACAGACTTTCCTTTCAGATTTTCCAATTGAGTTCTCAAATGATTAATTTCTTTCAAAAATTGATCCTTTTCGGCTTTAGAATCATCGACCTTACGAGCCAATTGTCGTTCAAGAACAACTTTCGTTTTTTCAAGTTTTTCAAAATATGCCTCAAATTTAGCAGTTCTGTTGGACAATTCAAGCTTGACAGCATTAAAATCTTTTGTTTGTTGAGTTAAAACCTTTTCCAGCTCATCAATCTTTATTTGAAAAACACTTGTTTTGTTTTCAAAAAGATGTTGTTTCTCCCCCGGCGACTTTTTGAAAAATTCAATCTTTTCCAAAATATTACTGAACTTTGTTTTGGCAAATTCAAACAATTGAGACTTCAAATTTTCTGCCTCATTTTGTGTTACATTTGAAGTTTTTGTTTGAACCCGTGACTTTTTGATTAAATCAAACAAGTTTTTGTAAGTCAACTTCAAGTGTTCATTCTCCTTAATTAATGACGCCACTCGATATTCCATCTCAATGTTTTTAGTTTCAATTTCATCAAAATTGTCCTTAACTTTGACTTCATCACATTGATTAGTCTCAACCTTTGACCTTTGAACCGATTCAAACAAATCTTTATAAGTCTGTTTCAAATGAGCATTCTCGAGTTGTAATGATGCCATAAAATTCTCATTTTCTTTTTGCACTGTTTTCAAAGAATTATTTTCTCGAGACTTGTGTTGAAGTGCGATTTCAAAAGTAATACTCTTTGCCTCAAATTTTGACAAATCTTTTTTCAATTTAACAATTCTTTTTGACAATCCCTGTGTGACTTCAAATGCATCATTACAAACCGTATCAGCTGTTTTACTCTCATTTGAAACATCTTTTGACTCTTTTGAAATTCTGTCAATTTCATCATGTAAATCCTTATTCCTTATTTCCACACAAGAGGTTAGGACAAGATTCTTGATATCTTCAGCTAAGGATGCTTCCAAGAGTCGATCTTTTAAAAGCTCATTTTGTTTGAAAGATTCATCAAGATCATTTTCTATTGAAACATAAACATCGTTCATTTCTTTTACATCCTTTTTAAATCGATTCTAAAAGAGTATAAAATAGAAATATAACTTTTGAACAATTGGATTCATTTCTTTTTCATCTTTTTTACAAATCTTTTGAATTAACTTAAACAACGTTTGGAAAATATTTTCCATTTCATTCAAATCCACAAGTATTGGATTTGCACTAGGCATTGATGCCATGCTTGGTTTTGTCTTAGAAGAAAATTATTCAGAAGATATTTTTGAAACAGAAGATATACAAGATGATGGAAAATATGTTTGTTCAGCAGAAAGATCTTTTTGAGGAACAAAATTGTCATAAAGTTTGTTTAATTTTCTGTAATCGATTGGTTGTATCTTTAACTCTTGAACTTTTTCATCTTTTTGAAACTCATTCATTTTTAATTGTCTCTTTTCAGCATCCTCAAGAGTTTCCTCAGATGCAAACACATGCAGTTGTTCATTTTTATCACGAAGTTCATAAGCACGATACAACTTAAGAATTTTAGCATAAGCTTGTGAAAGAACACAAGGACCGTTATATCCCAAACCTGACTTATGTAAGTTGTCCCGAAAAGCTTTTTCTTCATTTGCAAGCAACCGAAGTGTTTTAGTTGATTTGCCCATTTTACAAACAACATTTTCAAGATCTTTGATTTTAGCTTGTAACTTAAGAATATCATCAAGATATTTTTCCTCTTTGTTACACTGTGTTTGATTGAAAATCGTTTGTGTCTTTTGATATTCCTCTTTTTTTCTTTTATAATCCTTGACATCTAACTCTAATTTATCTCGTTGTTTTTCTAGATCTCGAATGATGTCTCGATCACGAACAAATTGAGACTGAGCTTGTTTATTATAACGTTTTGCCCATTCATCAGGCTCAAGAAATTCGTTGAGATAATTATTATCCTTGTTAATACCTTCTAAAATCCGAACCCTTTCCTTATACATCTCAAGCTGACTAGTCAAATTCGTGTTTTGTTGAACTTTTTGAGCAAATAATTGTTGTTTTTCAGCTTCCTAAGCTAAGCGTTTTATTTCCTCGTTTGATCCCATTTTCCATATTTATCATAACGAACCCAATAAATTTTCAACACAAACCAAAAAAGTTCAAACCAAATTATCACACAAACCAAATCACACACAAACTATCAGTTCTACTTAAACCAAATCAATCACAATCACAGATTATATCTAAAAATTAAATTGACTTGATCCGAAAGTAATAATAATTTTTTTTATTTATTTACTTATTTATTATTTTATTTTATTTATTATTATTTTTTATTTTATTTATTTATTTATTTTTTTGAAAATGAGTTTCCGAGTTTGGTGTCCGAGTTTGGTTTCCGAATTTGGTGTCCGAGTTTGGTGTCCGAATTTGGTGTCCGAATTTGGTGTCCGAGTTTGGTGTCCGAGTTTGATTTCGAGTGTGATTTACCGAGTTTGATCCGAGTTTGTTAAAACGCGTGTTTGACTGAGACAAAAAGTCAAGATCGAGTTTAAACTTTGACTACCGAGTTTGACCAGTTCTAACAAACTTTGACTAGGTGTAACAAACTTTGACTACCGAGTTTGACCAGTTCTAACAAACTTTGACTACCGAGTTTGACTAGTTACAAATTTTGGACCAGATGAAACAAATTTGACCAAGTGTAACAAACTTTGTCCCAGTTGTAACAAATTTGACAGTTGTAACTAACTCTACTGAATCTTGACCAGTCAACTATCCAAATTTGACCAGTGACTACTGAGTTTGACTCAGATGTAACAAATTTTGTCCATATTGTACATACTCTACTGAATTTGAACAGCCAAACTTTGGAATTTGACCAGTTTGACTACCTGAGTTTGCAAGATGTAACAACATTTTATGAATTTGGAAATTAATAGCTGCTGAATTTCAAAAATAAGCGCAAATAAGCAAATTTCTCGGTATAATTCTTGCCAAGATTCTTCGATAAAACACGTAAGCAATCCAATCTCGGTTGCATAATAACACACCCGAAATTAGCATAAGCACACAAATAAGCTTAAATAAATAAGCTGTCCGAATAAGCTCTCCTAAACAACACTAAATCGCTCCTGCAGCTTTGATACCACTTGTGAGGTCTTGAATTTAAGATCAATAAGCAATAGAGTGTGTGTTTAGGTGTAGTGTGTATGCTTATAGAATTTAGAGAGAGAAAGAGAAAGATAGAAAGTAGAGAGAGAAAGGGGGAGGAGGAGGATTAAAGAAAATGATTATAATGAGATTAGAAGACACACCTCACTAATGAGGAGGTGGTGGGGTATTTATACCCATTTTACAAGTATGAGCAAGGTGCTCTTGTCTTTTAGACTTTGACTATTTAGCCAGGTTTCGTGACTTTATTTTAGTCACGAACCTTTCACCTAACCTATTACACAATATTATTTATCTATTTATTACAAGACTTTTATCTCAATAAGAACGTCACTTTTATCAATCCTAACAGTTATCATCTATCATTTTAACTATTGCTTATGAGTAAGCCATACGATTAAATAAGCAACCTCATAATCTGGAAAAAGCGAGCTTTTCAATATACTAATACTCAGTATATCTTTTCTCGGTTTCATTTCTATCTTAGATAATAAATAAAGTGGTAATAAATACCTTGTAGCAACATTACGAACAATGAAACAACTAAGTAATAGACACGACCTGGAGCAGCAATGCATTTAGATTATCCTTTTCCTCTTCAAGAATATACATTGCCTATATCAGAATTTTGATAGTTTAAACTTTAGTAATTGGGTTAATTGCAACATGATAAAATTACCAGACTTCTCAATATCTTAAACTAACATAACGGAATACTATAACTGATTGCATATTTTGTTTACCTTTTAATGAAGGTTCAGATTTGCATCTACCAGTATGAGATTTCTGCAGAAAAAACCAAGCATTTTCAACATTAGATGAAATGCACTCCATTTAAGTATGCAACTTACGTCATTAGAAAAAAACCATAAATGTACCTCTAGATGACTTTTAACATTATAGATTGTTAATCCTTTACAACACCCTTTGAGGTAGCTCTTGAATTTTAAAATCAATTGCTTACAATAATAGCCATGGCGACAAACTACAAATAAAACAGTCAATATACAATCCTTGAACTTGCTGTGTTCATGTTAGGAACGTACCTTTTCTTCAAGGCTTCAATCTCGACCTTCTTAGGTACAAGTCATTCTTGTATTTCTGCGATAGTACTACTTATGGTTTTGTAATGCCTACAGAAAAAGTGTCATGCTCCCCACGTTTGTACACGGTCGCCTGCCTGTCCGCAATATCACTTACAATCTCCATCACAACACGTATACCTGTCGATGCATACATTAATGATTTACAATCGCTCAAATCTAAATATGATTTTATCATAATTTTTGTCCTAATAACACTTATAGCGACACATTAAACTTACCAACACCTATGAACACAAACATCAACCTACTAATTAATCGACATTAATTCTTAACCCCACAAAAAAAATTCAAAAACCACAAAATATTTTTTTACAAAATAAATTTTTTAATAGAGTTTATAAACTCACAATTCGGAAAACAGATGAACCTCCTACATGCGATCGAACCTCTGTATGCGTAATCTTGTTCCTCTCTCAATCCAAAAATCAGCTGATACACCACACAAAATTAACACTAATAGAGTTTTCATTGACACCTACAAAGGAATCAAAAACCATATACTAAGTATCTAAACCAAACTAAAAAAATGAAAATTATAAAATCGGCGTGCCCAAAGTCATATGATACTCCGATGCTAAATCGTTTTCCGGAAGAAATAACGTGAGGCTAGATGACCAATAACAGGTGTCAGATAAATTGGTACGGTGGTATTATCTAGATGATAACGATTCAAGATAGATGAAGAACGGATGTCTTTAGAAATGGTATTTTAGCGGTTGATACCTACGACATCCAGGGCTACAAAGTCAGACCACACACTTGGGTCAAAATAAGCCCACCAAAAGTCCACATAATTTTGTCGTCTAGCATGACGATAATTAGTATATATGATAATATATTGAATATATACAAGACATATATTAAATACACTCTTAAAATTTACAGATTGATACTAAGTTACCACATTTGCCATGAAGTCCCCATAATCATGAATCATTAATTACGTAGTAAGCGTGAATGACATGAATAGATCAATTAGGATTGAACTTCCCCGTCTAGGTGTTAGTATCTCTCACTTGACCGAATGTACTGGTCAAACACATGCATTTCATTTGAGGAACTCGAAGTGTTTGGGCAAAGTACCTACCGGGGCAACAACTTGTAACAACGTATACTTAAGGCTTCAGTGTCATGATCTTAGTGCAATAGTAAAACTTTTCCGGATATTTTATGTCTTACAATATTGACATCAAAACTTGTGGTCCATTGCTTTTACTTACTAAAACCTATTAACGCGCCAACTTTATGTTGACATTTTAGCATGTATTTCTCAGGTTCGTAACTTGCATTATCTTGGATTACTTTAGAGCATCCCACTAGAGTCACAATTAGTGGTTTCATCAAGTTGAAGATATCTTACATTACTTTATTGTTCGATGTGAACTTAAAACTCCTTTTATTTGTATTGCATCGATACATGTCTTTGTTAAACCTTATTTATTCAATCGATGTGTATTTTCTAAACGACTCATATAGAGGTCATTTGATATAACTTGTGACTTTGTGATATGAAGTCATGCCTCCGATTACCTTGCGTTGCACATATTTTGGGGGTGTGACATATAGGGTATACGACCTATAGCCTGTAAAAAAAAATTTAAAAATGGGCATTTCATATGAAAACAATTTACACACAACATATAAAATCAACACTTGAAACCACATATTAAGGTTCAAAATTCCATCGTAAATCACACACAACAACAAACTACACAAAGCCAAAAAAATCTGCAAACATGAAATAATATCAAACTGCAATTGTTTTATTGGCTCATATTTTAGGCATATTAGGATTCAACTTACACACAACATATAAAATCAACACTCAAAACCACATATTAAGGTTTAAAAGGCCATCGCAAATCACATACACCAACAGACTACACAAAGCAAAAAAATTGGCATGCATGAACTAATATGAAACTGGAAATGCTTTGTTGGCACACATCTTATGCAATGAACTAATATTAAACTACAACTCTTTTATTGGCTCATGTCTTAAGCATATTAGGATTCAATTTACACACAACATATAAAATCAAACAAACTACACAAAGCAAAAAATATTAGCATGCATGAACTAATATGAAACTGCAAATATTTTATTGGCTCATATCTTAGAATATTAGGTTTAATTAATTCCAAACACCTAAAAACACCATCAATCTATTAATACAATTACAACAAATAAATACCACAACTCTATTAATATAATAACAGCAAAGGAATAAACAAAATTACCTGAACACCAAGGCTAACGAATTAATAAAACTCCCATCAAACTTTTGTCTTGCTTTCTAAACCACCAAAACCACTAAACAACCACATCCGCATCAAATCTAACCAACATCACCATGTAGATATTTATAGATAAACTCATAGAAGACGCATGCTCTAGCCTAGTTTGTAATGAAGATATGGTTGTAACAGACCCTAAAAATAGAGAGAACAACCAAAGGAGAAAGAAAGAAAATACAGAAAGAAATGACAGTTGCATGCATTTTAACACCATGAGCATCTGACACCAAACCCAAGCTCTAGATACGTATATGGTTAAGAAGCCATGTATATGCTCCTGCCTAGTTTATATCAAAGAGGTCGGTGCATAGTTTGTAACAAACTGGGCCAACAAATAACAACCAATAATCCAACCTTATTATAACCCAAAAAGAAGACCGACCCAACTAAGAACCCACTAAACCAAGCATTAACTCAAAACGACCCTTATTAATGGCCAAACGACGTCGTCCGCATGCCTAATGTATAATAGGGTAATATGTGATTCAACATAATAGTTTTTGTTTAATTAGAAATTCAAATGGTTTACCTTTCTAAAAAAAAGAAATTCAAATGGACCATCAGGCAATGTAATTTTGTCCATGTATGACATGTCTATTCTTTCCCCACTGTCACCAATTTCACTATTATTACCCCCTTGTTTTTATTTACTCATTGTAATTAACATTTTATTTTACTTTGTTACTAAAAGTATAGATGAATTCTACTTGCTTTAATATGTTTTAGGTGATTTATACAAGATTACAATCAATAAGAGATCAAATGATGGTTATTGGTAATTCATTACTAACTTTAAAATGCATGCAAGATTATTAGTAACACAAGTTTCAGTTAAGCCATTTGAACGGATTGTGTAACACCCCCAAAAGTCTCACAACGCAGCGGAATACCACATGGGGTGCTACTTCATAATACACAACGCTAGATACAAGAGAACGACCTCCAAATGTGTCGTTTGTAAAACAATCTCGTTGATTTTCTGAAATCAAAATAATAGTTGTCTCATATTTGCATCACCATGAAAAACTTGAATGTAAAGACTCCAATGCACATCAAATAATCCAAGCATCTAATCCACCTGAGAAAAACATGCTTAAAGAGGTCAACATAAAGTTGGTGAGTTCATAGATTAGTTTAAATATGAATGTAAGTTTCAAATGAATGTATTTGTCCACTGTATCATCACAGTACCATGTAAAAATCCCAAAGATTTATAAAGAATGCACGACACATTTTATGTCACCAAAAGTACCATTTATCCCTAAAATTTAATAAGAATGCTGACACTTTAAATGGCACTAAATGTTTCAAGTATGTATTGCCACTTTATTCAAGGAATAGTAAATATTCGTGTGAGTATAAAACAATGATTAGGATTACTCTAAGTTCATGAAACTGCGACGTAGACTTGTATGTATGACACTTTATTCAAGGCACCGTAAGAATGTACCCATTGTAGGTGTTCCCTCCAAGAACACTCGGGCAGTTAATAAAAATAAATGTGTTTCCCCTCATGGGTGTTCCCTCCAAGAACACCCGGGCAGTATAATAAGTATGATTGTTGGCCCCGCAGGCGCCAATCAAATCGTAATCCGACATGGTATAACGTTCGTTCCCAGTGATAGCTAGTCACCCGAACGGGGATTGTCAATCCCAAATTCATATCTTTATAAACATCGCGCTCTTACCTACAGAGTATTTAACAGTTCATGCATCTCTAAGTAAAATCCATAATCATTTCAAAAGTAAAGTATGCATTCGTGACTAAAAATGAAGTCAAGTAATGTATCCCTTAGGAGCTATGTAAGGGGCTATAAACTCACAAAATCCCTTAAAACAATCACATTGTTATAAGATAACCGAGTAAGTATAAGAATTTGTAGACAAGCATGTATCCCCCTCGCGGGTTATAAAACATTCAAAAGATTGAAAAGCGAGGCTATGAACTCACATTGATTAAAGACCACGATCAATTAATCCAATTAAATCACAACTGAATCTGCAACGATCTCGACCACGACCTATAATTATGTCGTTCGATTATAACACGTAATAAATACGACCAACGATGCGTACATCGTTACCACGAAATCATACATATTTTTATATGTATACATACATATATACATGTGATGAGAAATCCACTTGCGCGTCTTTAAACCTTAACCCTTAGTATATTTTATGTATATATACTATTTTCCGTCCAATATAACTTATCTCTAATATTTAAAGAAAGTTACTATTTTTAGACCTTCCGTTTTTAGAACCGAATAATGATCTTAAAACTATTAATTGAAATAATATATTAACCGACCTTTAGTTTTGACCCGCTATATCTTAATTTTTAAAACAGACAATCCTCGCGGCAAAGTAAAATGTCATTACGAACAACTTTCGTGTTTCGCCGGAAGGCTGAAACGGACTCGAAAGTGCTCAAATCGTTTAATTAATAGATCTGTCAGATTTAATATATTAAAAATAATTTATTTTCTATTAAAGTGTATATTTCGATTTCACTCCAGTTTCTTCGTTATTGGGAGTTAAAAGTCCCGTTTTATGTCTAAACGTCCATAAAAATATAATTCATTATATTTTGTAAACCAAAATCGATCTTTTCAAATCTCGAATCCCGAATCCCATGTTCCATTTTCTGCTCTTAATTATTCGTTACAAAACGCGCCAAAGTCCGTTTTTAGTTCAAAACTCGTCTAAACTATATCTAGTATCGCTTATACATTATTATCAATCCCGTTTTAATATTAATATCACATTTTACTTAGACGTCGCAAGTTTAAACAGATTTCATCACATACATTTTATCGATAATATAAACGAAATAATCGAATACTTTTAAATTAAACGCACCCTTTTTCGGTGTCAACACAATCAAACGCACCCGTTTCGGTGTCACAATATCAAACGCACCCATTTCCGTTGCAAACCAAACCCGACCAAACAACCCGACGCCCCGGCTGTCCCACAGCCTAACCCGACACCCCGTCGTCGGTTGTTAACCCACAACCTGATCGCACCCTTTGCGGCTGACCCGAAACCCAAACCAAACAAAACCAAACATCCCATTTCCGTGACACACACAACCCATACGCCCCCTTGTGCGTGGCTGTTAAGCCAAACGCACCCTAATTTTGGTAAACCCAAATCCAGACGCCCCTTTTTGTGTTTCTATACAACCAAACGCGCCCTAGTTGTTTTTCTATAAAACCAATCGCACCCTTTCTTGGTGGTCGGTTGAACCAGCCGCACCCTCGGTGTTGAGAACCAGAAACAAACACCCCCTTGTTGCTAAAACCCATACGCACCCTTGTTGGTGGTGGCCGCCACCCACACGCACTCTACAGTGGTGGCTGCCACCCCAAACGAACACACCCTTGTCAGTGCTAATAACAACCCAAACCGCACCCTACGTGGTGCTATTAAGCCAAACGCACCCTTAGTGCGAGTCTGTTAAACCAAAACCAAACCCACCCTAATTGTTGCTAAGCCCAACCGAACGCACCCCTTTTTGGGTTAATACTAAACCCGACGCACCCTTTTTGTTGTAGTGGTTTTCCACCAAAACCAACACCCTCACGTGGTGTTAACATATAAACCAACACACCCTTTTCAGTGATAAACACAAACCAAACCGCACCCTCTTCGGTGTTATGAACCCACAAACCAAACCGCACCCTCTTCGAGTGTTAACCACAAAACCAACGCACCCTGTTGTGGTGGTTTTCCACCGAACGCACCCCATGTGTTGATATACAAACCAAACGGACACTAGCGGTGGTTCACGGCCAATCGAACGCACCCCCCATTGGTGGCGGTGATGTTCGGATGATGATGACGATGTGGAGATGATGACGATGGTATTGGGGGTGGTGGCGGTGGTGGCAGCGCGTGAAGGCGCGTGGTGGTGGAGATCGGATAGATCGGAGTGGGGGAAGTATTTTTGGTATTGGCCGGAAAAGTCACCGAAAAAGTTTTTCGATGGCCGGCAAGCGGCGGTGGTGGTGGCTGAGGGGTGGCCGGCGGTGGCCGGTGGCTGCCGGAAACATTGGGAGAGAGAGGGAGTGTATATTTGTGTGTGGAGAGAGAGAGAGAGAAATGAGAGTGTGTATGTGTGTTATGAAATAAAGATATATAACTTTTATTTATATATTAAAAGTTATAAGAAATGTGACAAGTTCAAATAGTTGGGGGGTGAGTTTTGTAACTTTTTAATATAGTTTTTATAAAAAGTGGTTCGGGACTCGTTTGGACGACTTAACGGATGATTCAACGCATGAAACTTGCGCCATTGTTTTCCAAATCATTTTTCTAATAAAAATGAGTATTCATTTGTTAGTATTTCATAAATATTTTATAACATTTATAAAATGTTCGTTATTTATTTAGGGTGATCCGGTTACGCCTTGTCTGAAATAGAAAAGAAAAATGGATTTCAACTCGAATATTCGCGTTTTCAACAAATGCTTTTAATTAAATTGCTAAGTATTTTATTAAATATTTTTATTTAATAAAACGTGATAATTAAATATAATTTAATTATTTTTGTGTTTCTAAAATCTTGCGAGGGCATTTCAGTCACCTTCTGACTGTTTCGGGTCTCGGTCAAAACTAAAAAGTTGTCAGGAATATCGTTTTACATCAAATTGCTTTAGAGTCCGAATAACGAAAACGTGATTTAGCTGCTCGTTTTTGATAAATCAACCTAGGAATAACATATATCTCCTTTAAATATGTTCAAAAAAATTACCGGTTACGCGGTAATCGCTTTTATGTGAAAATAAAAGACCAAAAGTCAAAAAGTCAAGTCAGACTTGAAAAGTCAAAGATTGAAATCGTCATTCAAAATTTCGAAAATTCTCGGATGTTACACAAGATATTAATTAAATTGATATATTTAACCTCACTTTAAGTGTTCGACACCCTACTTACCACGAAACTACTACCGATCGGGTACACTGCCTGTTAAAATGTTGTTTTTGGTATAGTCGGGAAAATATAAATTTAAAACTTGAATCAATAAAACATACACCACACAACGACACATCATGATGTGTGGGACACACATCTCCGGTAGAACTTAATCACGTTGATTACAACAACCAAGGAACTGGATACAGTTAAATACCTTAGAACGTTTTGTTGGCAAGTCGCGGACTGGATCACATCTGGACACCCGGCCGAGAAACTTGAAATTAAAGGTTAGAAAGAACTATTAAGGTTGTAGAGGCAGTGGAAAGAACCTACCATGACATTCGATTATGGTCTAGGTACATCTAAGAATAGTAGGAGCCGAACTTGAGAACTAAGTCTCTAGAGGAATCAATAGAAACCTCACCTGAGAGAC
>BQNB010077862.1:4365-26114 GCA_026074375.1 Tanacetum coccineum
AGAGAAAGAATTGAATTTCTTATCAACAAGCTGGGAATGCGGAGTTTTACACTAGAGACTCTGAAACAATTGGCAGATGAAGCTGATGAATAGTGGTGGTACCTATTCAAAAATCTTGTATCATATATGTATATATATTAAAACCATAAAAACCAAAAAGATTTTTCATTTTTTAGAAATTTTTTATAAAAATAAAATACAAAAATATAAAATTCATAAAACCAAAGAAAAAATTAAAAAAATGAGAAAATATAAAAAGATGTAATAATGGCATGTCTTCTGAAAATCGATAAGATTTACGGTCTTAGAAATGTCATTCAATAATGATACGAGGCTGTAAATGAAGTTCGAGCAGAAGTTCAAATGCTTTCAAAACATGCCAAATGGCTTGCTATTATTTCAGATAGCAACCCGGTCATCATCTTAAAGGCAAGTATTTCAAAAAGAAAACTTGACCTCTCAACGGGAATTTATTCTCGGGCATGGTCTACTTTATAACCATGCAAAGGCTTGTGATTACTTTGCATCACAACCCGTGCTTCCTATATACCATTAGTGTACGTGTCAGTGCGCTTATGAGTTAAAATAAGAGAAATCTTATTTTTATTGGTAAAAAGTTGTCATCACAATGAATCAGTGTTTTCAGTAATCACAAAAGGATTTTAAAAGATATTTTGACCACTCAAACAATGACAACGGCTCTTTAAATAGAAAATGGGTCATTATCTGAGGGGGAGAAAGCGTCATCAAATAATCTTTTAAAACGGTCTTTCAAAATAAGTCATAAAATAAACGGATAAAGTTTTTGATAATGACGGATAACAATTTCAAGGGGAGTTAATTTATATTAACTACAAGTGCTTTAGATGTCATTTGTTTAAATCTTTATGGACTTATTTGCAATTTGAGACTTAGTGAATTCAGGCCTTAAACTACATTCGATCAATATTACCAACACCTCATAGTTTGTAAAAGACTTAGGAATGTTTGGAAATAATTACATAGTCTTAAAGACCTTGAAGTTGATTCTCAAGGAATAGATCTAAGATATATTGATTCTTCAAACACTTTCTCGAGTATGTGTGTGTACAAGGTTTTGCTGATTCCGACGTGTCAAAACCAGCAAGGGGGAAAGAGTAGGTGTATACTTGATAGTGTCCTTAGCCTTCTTTTGAGGTTTGCTTCTTTTGTATTTTGAGGTTAGCTTCTTTTAATTTAGGCCTTTTTGAATCTTTCGGGTGTACTATTTCAATCTCATGGTGGAAGAGACACCTCGTCATTAGTCAGTATGCATCATTTGAGTCCCCAAGGGGAAGTGTTGTGAGTATAATTATTTAAAACTTGAAAAGAATTCTGTCTGATTCAATTAATGATTTACCCGACCGGTTAATCCCTAAGCGTATTCTTAAAAGAAGTGGGCATATATGATAGAAGAGGTACACATAGGTATGATGATTCCTTTAGATTGTCAGTATCCTGTAGGAAGAAATGACTTCTTCTGAGACTTAGTTAACTTTGGAGTTATCATTTCGACTATTTAGAAGGAATAATTGTGACATCCGAGACTTAGTTGACTTTGGTGTTTCAATTTATATCATCACTATCCTGAAGAGAGAAATGTCTCATTCGGGACTTAATTAAGTTTGGTGTTGCGGTATCAAATTCTTGAAAGGGTTAATTATGTACTTTGGATATCTAGGATTTATACTTCAAGACTGCTTGATGCGGCTTGCAAGAAAGTTTTGAATCTACTCAAGAAAGGATTGCTGGTTTAGGGGGAAGCTAAGACAACATCAACACCGACATCACCAACCACACAAGCTCAAGTTACATATGTATCTGAATCTGTTTCATACTCGAAGTTTGGAGCAAAGACTTTCGTAACGTGGAAAGAAAGTTGAAGCAATGCCGAAGAGTGCTTGGATAGAGAAAGATCAGATTGACAACTTCTTGAAAGAAAGAAGGTTAATGAGGAGCTTAGAAAAGCTCGTTGGTGGGAGATCATACGAAGGTGACCTACGGCTACTATAAAGAACCATATGATTCTATCATATGATGTTCTTATCATTCAGGTCAAACCTCGTACTGTCGGGGAAAATTGTAGAGTGCTTGGTTAGATTGTGGTGGATTATTTTTGGGTATGAATTAAGCAACAGGGTTTCAATAATTCATTAAATCATCAAGGATCATCGCAGAAGGTATTTATTGTATCTCATTTATCATCTTTCTTTAGTGCAATAATATACATGGGAATAACTGTTCATTGCATTTTTATTGCTACGAATAATTAAAACATATTGGGAAACCTAATTTTTGGATTATTTATGTAATTCGGCCCAAATAATATTTGTAGAAATTGATTGTATATTTCTCTAAGGTTTATCTTATATCACTATAAACTCAGATAAATTGTTGTAAAGAACATTTATTAAGTGATTGAATAATTAATGAGGATTTAATTGTGTTGCCGATTCGCGAAAATAAGGAAAAAGGAAAGGGACAATATAAATTTCAGGTTAGGGTTTTGATAATTTTTCCAGGTGCATTTATTGCCAAATTATTGAATAATTAATTATGTTTGTGACTTCAGGGAAAAATAAATTAGCGGTTTTAAGTGATTTATTTGTTTATCCGATTTGATATTTAAAAGTATACTAAGGCTTGTTGTTGTAATTTCTGAAACTATGGGGTCTGTTTTTAGACTGTTATGATATTTTAATTATATCTGTATAATAATAGTTGGGGGGTATAAAATGTTACATTTGTTATTATTTTGGATTATAATAAATGGTTATATTACTTATATAAAATAATTAGGAATTTAATTAATTTAAAATAGGAGGGACTGAATTTGTAAATTCTGAAAAGTATAGTTTGGTTAGTATTTATGTATAAAGTATGATTTTGTATATTTGAATCTATAAGGGCTTGTTGTGTTAATTATGGAATAATTAAAGATATGATTTCAATTAATTAATAAACACTTAAGGACTAAATAGTAAATTATGTAAAATTCAGGGTTTGACTTGTAAATACGGAAATGGAAGGCGATAATCTGAATATAATGTGAAACTTTGATATTTACACTTTTAACCTTTAAAATTGTTGATTTTTTTTGTATATTTAACCCTAAAATATGGAAATTAGTCATATTTTAACCCTAACGTGTAAGGTTGACTTATTAAAGTCCCTAATATTATTTAAATATACTTTATCGAATTCAAATGATGAATATTACTAATTTTTGGAAAACTTTACTTAAAAAATAGAAGTTACTAAAAATGGGAAAAGTTGCTAAATATGGAAAGTTACTAAAAAATAAAAGTATAACTTAAAATGAATGGTTTGTAATTCGAATTCTTCATTTCTTTTGGTTCGTTCAAGTGGGAGTGCTTTTGATATTCACTGTGGTGTTTCTTTCGGTTATTGCTTTGCTCGAATAGGTACGATATTCTATCTTTCACTCACGATACATATTATTTGATCAGTTGCGCTTGGCAGTTCTTTGTGCTGTTTTGGTCGCTTGTGTGTTAGCTCATTTAGTTTGTATTTCTTTATTAGTTACAGATATTTTAGACGCTTGATTGTTAAGTGTTTCTCATGACATGTTTCCTGCTCTATCGCTTTGATTTCTTATGTGAATTAGTCTACATTTGCGTGAGACCTTTATTTTGGTTCTTAAGAATGAATTGTCGTGTCATTTGTTCCATCTTGAACCTCTGCTGTGTACCTTGAGATATTTGAAGACCTTTGATATTTGAACCTTTGGCATTGAACCTTAGAGGTATGAGTCACTTTGATTAATGAGATGTTGATATGACTTTGCTTTGAACCGTCTTGTCAGTTTGTAGACCGAGCGTGCTAAAGAATATTTGTTTCTAGAGCAATGAAATGGGTAGAACAATGCGTGTCATTGATGTGCCACCTTTGCATTAGGACTCATGTGTGAGTGGAGTGAGTTTCTCACGCCGTCCTCGCACATTTGTTATTATGTGCGCATTATGAATGGATTTTTATTTGTTTAAGGGCTGTATGTGATGCATCCTAGATGTTTGTTTTGTTTGGATGGATTATGTACATCTAGATGATATAAGTTTTTTGTGTGTGTGTTGACTTGATGTTTTGGGTGAAGTTCTACGTCTTTTCACGAATTTTTGGAGCTCGGACTCCATGGTTACGTTAATGATATGGATGTTGTTTTGGGAGTGGTAATTGGACTTTGAGATTTAGAATTTTGTGATTTTTGTTGTACTCTTACACTATGAATTGAGAGCTTTCGGATTTGGTACTTACCTTATATTTGTATTCTAGTGAGTCATGTCTTCGTGATTTCCTTTGTTACTTTATATTCGTATCCTTTTGATTATCCGCTTTTTTTCTCAATTCATGCGTTGATTATATATTATCTGTTCACTGGGCTTTTTAAGCTCGCCGCACTTTCTTTTCCTGCGGAAGTATTAGCTGGAGCTGGGGGTTCGCTTTCAGGATATGGAGCTGAGTGTGGCTTACCCTAGAGTATCTTAGTTTTGAATTTATTTGTTACTTTTTGAGACACCTTCATTATTTCGGATTATTTCGTTTGGATTTGCTCTGTCTTTTAGACTTTGTACCTTAAGTCATGTTGACTTTATTTTTCACCTTTTGGTTCTTTTATTTAAGACTTCGCTGTTTATGCTTGTGTTATGATTATGTTTGCCTTGGATGTCACACCATATTTGTAATACTTTAGTCTTACCTCTGCTTGTAGGTCTCGGGGACGTTTTAGAAAGTTATTGGTGTGTCAGATGATTGGCTGTGGTTTAAGTTCAGTCGAGGTCTTATGGACCTTAGAAGCTTAGGCCTTATCGGACCTGTGAGGATTGGGTAGACTCATTAGGGTTCCATCTGGTGTTAACGTCTGTCTGTCCGTATCATATCTTGTTTTCGTTTGTTATTGTTTTTCGATCGTTCAGATGGTGACTACCCGTTAGAATCTTAATATGACTCCTACTCCATAATTGAACGTATAATAATTTCAACGCCCAAATGAAGAACCATATCTTATTGACCATGAATATGTTAACTGCCCTCTAAGTTTTGATCGAATCGTATTCGTCCTGCTCGATTTTGCTTCCTATCCATATGCTCGACTTTGAATGTGTTTATTGGCAAGGATTGGTTTGGCTCTTTCATGAGCTACCATTGACTGCTATGTCTGGACCAGTGATCTTTGGTAACGTTCGCCAACTCTGAATTGGTTTATCATGGTTCCTCAACGTTAAGTCGTTATGCTCATCATTTGCTATGAAGGCGCGTACCTTTGATTTCTCATGGGTGCCAGTTTTCTGGCTTTGTTTATGGACACATCTTTGGAGAGTATAATATTGTAAATCTATCTATTGTTCGTGATTCGCTGTGATGTTTTTCCGATGAACTTCTGGGACTTCCTCCGGCTAGAGATCGAGTGAATTTGGCTTTGAGTTATTTCCCGGTGCTGATCCTATCTCAAGGGTCTCGTATCGTATGGCACCTGTTAGAAATTAATAGGAGTTCCAAAGGAGCAGTTAAGGAGTTGTTGGGAATGGCTTTATTAGACCCAGTGTTTCGGCCTGGGGTGCGCCGGTACTTACTATGTTAAAGAAGTAGGATGGAGCATTGCGCTTGTGTATTGGATTACGCGAACTCAACCGTTATTACGATTCCTAACCACTATCCTCTTCCGCGGGATATCGCGTTTTGGTTTGACCAAACTGCAAGGGGCCAAATATTTTTCTAAATTGATCTGCGATCTGGTTTTCACCACAGCTTCGTGTGAGAGAGCAGGATATTTCTAAGACTGCTTTTCGTACGCGTTATGGCCACTACGAGTTCTTGGTTATGCCCTTCGGTCTGACTAATGCTCCTGCCGTGTTTATGGATTTGATGAACCGTATTTTCCACGAGTACCTTGATAAGTTCGTTATTGTTTTCATCGACGACATCCTCGTTTACTCCAAGTCTGAAGAAGAACATGAGCGACATCTACGGATTGTGTTGGAGATTCTTAGACAGAAGAAGTTGTATGCGAAGTTTTCGAAGTGCGAGTTCTGGTTACAGCAAGTCGCTTTCCTTGGTCATATTGTATCTGCAGACGGCATCATTATGGATCCATCAAAGGTTGAAGCTATCACCAAATGGCCGAGACCTACTACGGTGACGGAGGTGAGAAGTTTTCTGGGGCTTGCTGGCTATTACCGACGTTTTGTTGAGGGTTTCTCCCGATTAGCTTTACCTCTTACCCAGCTGATGAGAAAGGGTGAGAAGTTTGTGTGGACGGATGAGCGTCAGGAGAGTTTTGAGGAATTGAAACGGAGATTGGTGTCTGCTCCGATATTGACTCTTCCATCAGGTTCCGGTGGTTTTCAGATATACAGTGATGCATCGAAGAAAGGTTTGGGTTGTGTTTTGATGCAACATGGGAAGGTGATCGCCTACGCTTCAAGGCAGCTGAAGCCTTATGAAGTAAATTATCCAACCCATGATCTTGAGTTAGCTGCCGTGGTTTTTGCATTGAAGATCTGGAGACACTATCTGTATGGTGAAGCTTGTGATATATTTACAGATCATAAGAGTCTCAAATATATTTTTACTCAGCGAGAACTTAACATGAGACAGAGAAGATGGTTGGAACTTCTGAAAGATTATGACACTAACATCCAGTACCATCCGGGCAAGGCTAATGTGGTTGCCAACGCACTTAGTCGAAAATCTGGGATGATAGCTTGTTTTGATTCCATAATCCTTCGTGATTTAGAGCGTTTAGATGTTGAGCTATGTGTACGAGGTTCTGGTGGATATTGGGCGAGTATGAGGATAAAGTCTAACCTCATGCTACAGATCAAAGAAGCTCAAAGGGACGACGACGAGTTGTGGGCTATTGTGTAGAATGTTGAAGACGGTAAACATACTGAGTTTAGTGTTGATGATGACGGTGTTGTGTGGTTTGAAGATAGGCTATGTGTTCCTAATGATCAGGCACTTCGCGAGAAGGTTATGACGGAAGCTCATAGTTCTCCATTTACTATTCATCCAGGTTCAACCAAAATGTACAGAGATTTGAAATAGTACTTTTGGTGGAACGGCATGAAGCAAGATGTGGCTACGTTTGTATCAAGTGTATGGACTTGTCAGCAGGTCAAAATTGGAACATCAGAGGGCTAGTGGTTTGTACAGCCGTTGGAGATTCCCTATGTGGATGGATGAGATTTCATGGATTTCGTTACTCGTTTGCCTAATACTCAGAAAAGACATGATGCCGATTTGGGTGGTTGTTGATCGGCTAACCAAGTCTGCTCATTTCTTACCCATTCGAAAGAACTATGGTATTAGTAAGTTGGCGGAGATTTTTCGACAGGAAATCGTTAGACTGCATGGTACTCCGACTTCTATTGTGTCCGACAGAGATCCGAAGTTTACGTCTCGTTTTTGGAAAGGATTACAGAAAGCTTGGGGAACTCGTCTTAAGTTCAGTACAACATTTCATCTCAAAATGTCATGGTACAGTCAGATAGGACCATTAGGACTTTGGAAGATATGTTGAGGGCTTGTGCTTTAGAATGGACGGGTAGCTGGGATGAATATTTTGTTGCTTGGTGGTGGTTGTGCTACATTAATAGTTGGCATGCTAGCATCAAGGCTGCACCTTTCGAGCTTTTGTATGGTAGGAAATGTCGAGCACCTATTTGTTGGGATGAAGTAGGTGAAACATTTTGATTGATGCGTCCGGAGCTCATCGAGATCCTAATGAGAAAAGTGTGCTGTTATAAGGAGAAATTTGAAAGAGCTAGATCGCGACAGAAAGAGTTATGCTGTAAGCATACGACGTGTACTTAGAGTTTCATGTTGGAGATCGCTATTTCTGAGTTTTCGCCATTCAGAGGAGTTATAGTTTTGGGTCAAGGGCAAGCTCAGTCCTCGATTTCATTGGTCCGTTTGAGATTTTGGAACGTATTGGAGAGGGTTTCTATCGTCTGGTGCCTCCTCCACTGTTATCGCACGTTCATGTGTCGTTCATGTATCTTCTTTTGGGGGATACCTTTATCAATTCTATGCATGTCGCATCTTATCCTTATTGATCGATTCACGCCTGATATGTCTTTGTCCGAAGAACCTGAATCCATTCTAGATCGTCAAGAGAGAGTCATGAGAAACAAAGTCATTCCTTTTGTGAAGATTCTTTGGAAGAATCACCCAGAGCGTGAGGCTACCTGGGAGACCGAAGAGTCTATGCGAGCTAGTTATCCTCATTTCTTTGTCTAGTTCGGTATGTTTTCGTTTCGTTCTCATTTCGTTTTCATTCCGGTTCATTTCAATTTTCGAGGACGAAAATTTTTTTTAGAGGGGAAGAAGTTGTAAAACCTAAAAATCTCAACAAGTGTAAAATTACCAAAATACCCCTAATGCAAGAAAATTTCATAAAAAGCTTAAATAAAATTCATTTAAGGGTTAGAAATTATAAAAATACAAAATATGGCAATTATGAAAATTTTGTAAGATTAAAATACTTTATGTTATGTAAGAAAACTAATTAATAATTTTGTATAAATACTTATGCCGAAATATATGTATTAATTAAATTATAACTTTACAAATTAATATAAAATAATTAGGATAATGGTAAAATAAATGAGGCAAAGTTTAAAATCAGATTTTGTTCAATTTTAAAGGCCCTAAACTCGGCATATACCTATTATTATCTTTTAATTCATTTTCATTTGCTAAATCACTTAAAAAACAAATACCGAAACCCTAAAAAAATCAAGTGGCGGCACAAAAGAATTTTCCAGGGCTTGGGCTATTTTTCTAAGGTGATTTGAAGGTCAAGGAGTGTGGGAAAAATATTGGGAAGATTTTATAAGGCTTTGTTCGATTTTGGTATTGGTTTTGGGTTCGAATAAGCAACTGAATTC
Organism: Tanacetum coccineum; assembly: GCA_026074375.1. Classification (NCBI taxonomy): domain Eukaryota; kingdom Viridiplantae; phylum Streptophyta; class Magnoliopsida; order Asterales; family Asteraceae; genus Tanacetum; species Tanacetum coccineum. Next base: position 13,293 of record BQNB010077862.1, read on the forward strand.
TAATAATTCATAAAACCATCAAGGATCATCAAAGGTATTTTTACAACTCACTTTTCATCATATAAATTTGATCTATGCATAAGAAAAATGTTCATGCATTTTATTTTGATTTTATAAATTTAATCATATTCGAAACCCTAATTTTGGATTAAACATGAAATCGGCATATAAAATAATTATAAAAATTTATTTTATATTTTTCTAAGGTTTTTCATATCACATATAACTCAGATAAATTGTTGGAAAAATTTAGAAGTGATTCGAATGATTATTGAGGATTTAATTGTGTTTGCCGAATTCGAATAAAGGGGAAAAAGGAAAGAAAATTGTTAAAATGAATTAGGGTTAGGGTTTTACTATTTTTTCCAAGTTTAATTAATTCCAATGATTGGGAAATAATTGTGTTGGTGATTGGGAAGAATTATATTAGGGTTTGTTGATTTATTTTGTTTGCCGAATTGATTTTAGAGGTATAAGGACTTGTTATGTAATTTCTGAAACTATGGGGTCTATTTTAGACATGTTATTATATTTAGTATATTCTGTATAAAATAAGTTGGGGGTATAAAATGTCATTTTGATATTATTTATGTAAACCTTACTATTTATAGAAACCTGCTATTTATAGAAACAATGCTATTGTGGAAACTTATGTATATAGAACCTGCTTTTTTGGAATGGTCTATTGTTTTAGAAAGTCTATTTTTGGAAAGTTTAAGTATGGAAACTTATTAAATCAGGAAGTTTTTCATTTATGGAAAGTTAATTAAGGAAATGTTATTTTTGGTTCAACTTACTATAATTTGAAGCTGCTATTTTGGAAAGTACCATTATAACAAGAATCTATATCATGAAACATACTAATCATGGAATATGTTATATCATGGAATGTACTAATCAAGGAAATCATGGCTTAATTATAGAAAGTTACTAAATATTCAGAAAGGTTACTAAAAATAAAAAAGTTACAAAAAATGGAAAGTAACCTTAATCATGATACAAGGTAACTTATATATGTCCTTTAACATGTAGATCGCATGCAAAGCAGGAGTAACTTCATCTTCGTATCCATCTCGTTTCATTACTGTGGAACCATAAAGGTACGGATTATTCGTCCTTTTCAGTAAGGAGATTCTTTTCTTTTCATGATGTATCCCAGAAACTGCTATTGCTTCCCAATTTTTTATGTCTTTTGCCATGATTATTTATCATGTTTTGATTTCAGACTTATTCTATTGCCCGAGCTTAGTCATGGAGGTACCATGACGTGACACATGAAGCACCTGTGTCTACGACTCTTTCGCGTTTGAGAGTGATTTTCAAGCGGCGTCCCTTTTCATGTACAGATTATATTTCTTGTTTGGCCATTATTATTCAGGGGCGTCATGGGTGCATTCCTAATTTACATGTTTACTCGTTCATGTTGATTGGTTGGTGTGGTGCTCTACAGATCTCATACATTGGTAGCTGATCCCTCCACCCATAGTATTATAAGAAGTCCACCCCTCTATTACATTGTGACGCCAGCCCACTCTTTTTTATATGCATGTATTAGTACCGACATTTTCATTATTGTATGACATGTTATCGGATTATTTATTATTTAGTGTTATTTAATATCCATGATATTCAGATACATCTTTACGTTACGTTTTACCATGTTTACATGTTTTGATTTCCATATTTCTATGACGCATTCTACAGTTTGCCTCATCACACTTTTGATCTTTCAGCTGCTTTGTATTTTTTATCCAGGATTCATACTTATTAATTACATTGGTTAATTTATATCCGTTCACTGTTGCGTTATGCTCAGTGCGTATTTTCTTTCTCTTTCTTATCAGGCTGGTATCTAGAGGGAGATTGGCAATGCAGAGTGTATTGTGCTTGTGAAAGTGGACTATTTAGCTATCTTTCTTTATATCGCAGACCATTTTGATATGCATATACTATCTTGGACAACATGTTTACGTCCTTTAGACTTATTTTACGTTTTATGTTTGTTTGATCTCATAATTGGAGCCGATGTTCTGATTCCAGTTTCCACTATGTCCAGTATGTTATCATTTATGACCTTATGCGCCTTTTTGATGCGTTGATTTGACAAAATGATTATGACGTTTCGGCCTACACTTTCCGGAGTGGGTCGTTACTAAAGATGATGCTAACTCGTGATACAGTATCTATTGAGAGTGAATACTATGTAACTGTTAAAACAAATATGTTTACGATTATAAAATGCATAGCGTTGTATGTTGTCACTAATGTCTAGAGAGTATTAATCAATTCTTATTGAAAAAAGATTTCTTTGTTTTTATGAATAAATCTACTAACTGATTATGTTAGCTAAGGCATTGCTTGGTAACACGTTAAAGGAATGAGATTACTTTACCTTTTAAGAATCTGTTAAAGATGATTGTCGTGAGATTTGTTACTGTTGTTGACCTCAATATACCACTATAGAGAAACGGTACTATTACCTTGTCCATACTATGACTCTTGCAATAGTATGCACGTGAACTATAAGACACTCATCTTATTATTCAAATCTTTCATCATATAAGAATTTGAAACAAGTATTCAGAAAGTTTACTCAGATAACATTAAGCTGTCTTGTAAAGAAAGAGTCACGAGAATGTTAGACACATTAACTTCAACATGCTAATTAGTTTCATGAATTCTGTTTTTAGTATGGGGATTTATTGGGATTGTATGAAATTTTTACTTTCTGACGAATAAGAGATACTTGTATTTGTTCTTATTCATATAAAATTGTTATCCTATGTATTGCATTGTTTAATCCTGAATTGATTTCTTATCATCTCTATTTTATTCCATTGTCGATTAATAATATGGGAATATTGTTACGTTAAGGCAAATGTGAGTGTTGGTTATATTCTGTGATATATGGATTTGTTCCCACCAACGCTCTAATGTATTCACAAGGGATGCATATGGATACCCGGCCTACTCGATTCGTTTACTTTTTTGGATCCAATGTCATGAGTAAATGTGGAAAAAATGTTTAAAATCGTCTCCTTAGCTTGAGATGAAGCAAGTATCTGTATGTGTGGATATCTCTCTGTTATTATAGTACAAAATGCTTTCCTGAAATATGTAGGTCATATAGGCTATTTGTAGTGGTAGTGTATTTGAAGCAGCTTCCGAACAAACCACTTGTAGTCTATTTAAAAGGATTGTTCATCTATTGATGTGTGCAGAAAGATTGTACCATTAGGCCCTCTAAGATTTAATATAGATAATTGTGTGCCGCGCACCCAAAGGTAATGCAAAATGATTCTTCATCTACATTTGTATATAGAATGGTTTCTTATAACGAGAAACATAATGTTAAACTATATGGAATGACTTAGGATCCATATCCATGGTTTAACGGTATCTGTAACAAAGGGATGATTATATAAAGCAAGAAATTTATAACCATTAAATAGCGGAGATGATTTTTGAAACTCTTATCTCATAATATTCCTAATGTAAAAATAATTGTGTGGGTTGCTAGACTTTGCCAATTATAGGTATAAGTGTTAGGTGCTACTCCAACTCCCAAGTGGGAGCTGTTGGATTATGGTAGTCGGCTAGCATTTGTACATTACGAATATGTGAGCCTATTAGGGGCACACACGTTAATTACAGTTCGGAGGAAAGAATGCGATAATTACTCAAATATTCTCACCGAGGTCTAATTGGACAAAAATGAGACTCCAAGAGGGGGACACCAAAGTGGTTGGGCCCTATGGGAGGTTCTAGATGGGTTTTGGAGAGGTTTAATTAGCATTTAAGGAGGCCCATGAAGGTTTTCTAGAATTAGGGTTTGGGTGCCTATATAAACACCCATAACCTACTTCATAATTTGCTCATTCTAAAAACCTTTCCTCCTCCCTCTCTCACCGAAATCGCCTGGCCCCTCTCTAGGGTTGTTAAGGGTTTCGGTTCTACACCTCAACCGAATTCGGTTGAACCCCAATTTGGATTTTCGGGTTCTTTAATTCGGTTTAAGGATTTTCGGTTAATTAGGGTTTATTATAAACCCTTATCCGGTTTAATTGGTTCAAGATCACAAAGGTTTGTTTGATTAGGTTTTTTGATCTAAGAAGGTACAATTGTTGCTTTGTTCGTGAAGTTAAGTCTAGACACTTATCTTGTTCTATTGACGTGATTGTTCGTTGAGCAACAGTGAGGTAAGTGTTTTTATCACTTATTTATTTTCAAGTATCGAATTGATGAGAGGTACGCTTTCTATTTACTTTTCATGTACGTGTTAACCATATGCTATTACTAGATCCAATCCGCTGCGTACTCGTAGTTATTTGATTACCTAGATGTTAAATCCCAACAACGAGCCGGCATTTTTTTGGCATATGAACTTACTGAATTGAGCTTATTGCCTATTTAAGGTCATAGCTTAAGAAAGTTTTGAGCTTTCATATGAGACTTATTTAAATTTAACACATGCTCATTAAGTCACTAAATAAGACAACACGAACAAGCCCCTAACCACATCCAAACACTAGAAATAAAACTGATTGGTGTGTGTGTGTTGTATGTAGTGATTGACGCTTGTGTAGTGATCACGTAGTTTAGTTAGGTCAAGCACGAGAAACTGATTGGATTCTAAGAACATTCAGGATGTAAGATATAACTCCTATATTATCTGATAATCTATGACTTGTTATATGACCCATGAAATACTAGTTTTCGGACCTAATAGTCTTAATAAGACATAATTGCATAATGTACCAATCCTACCATGAGTGAAAACTTTTTGATGTCCAAAAAAAAAACCACTGCTGAATTGGTAGTAAAACTTGACTTACTTATATTTATAAAGGGTTTGAGGAGTCTTTCTAGTTACAGGAGTTTGTAACAAATACGTTGGAGATTGGCGAAATAATATGAATTTTAATGTGTGGATATATGAATGTTTTTTGATGGTGTTTTGATGTAGTATGTACATGTACCCCTTTGTTTGTTGCTTTTTTTTATGAAGGTTATTATTTATTCTTTTTTATGTATTTGTTTGTCATACTTAAACCAGGTTTTTGTTTGTATGACAGTCCTATAGTCCCATGGATACCAGTTTTACAGAAAGTAATGCACTCGTTGACTTCGAGATGAAGCCAGAATATTTTGACACGTTACTGAACAATAATGTGGTGATAAAGCCCCAAAGCGTCAAAAAAAAGGTCTTATGGTTTGCCCCCCCCCCCCCCCCCCCCCCCCCCCCCCCCCCCCCCACCCCCCCCCACCCCCCCCCCCCCCCCCCCCCCCCCCCCCCCCCCCCCCCCCCCCCCGGAAGATTTCACTAGAAAAGAAGTTGGCGATGGAGAAACAAGAGCCTTCTGTATGATTTGCAAGCAAAATTTCGCATACATAAAAGGTTCCAAAAATTTAGGCACCAGTCACCTCAAACGCCACCTGGAACACCACAAAGGCCCTTCAAAGATTAGTGTTCAGGCTGCGGGTCCCATCAAAGACACACCTAGACGATGCAAGAAATATACACCTCAGCGAGGTTCCAGAACTGCATCGGTTCATGTGGGCATTTGACTCTGAAAGGTGTCACCATGAAATCGCTCGAATGATTATACTACATGACTTTCACTTTCACTATGTCTAACACAATGGGAGTTCATGACTTTTTTTCATTAGACCTTTAGCCTTAAGTTAAAACATGGTTGACTTTAATACGCTCAAGGCGGATTGTGTTAGAGTACTTATCTTAGCGAAAGATCAAACCATTGGAGAACTTGATTGCACGGATGGCGGGTCGGATTTGCCTTTACACTTGACCTATGGAATTCAACAATACAACTGTGTTATGTTTTCATAAGGGCTTGTCAGTTTATTGATAGTGAATGGAACTCACCAAAGGCTACTAAGTGTGTGATTGGAACTGTATCCTGAGTCTGAATTCGCTTTTAGTCATGCTGTATGCACTTGCCTCATTGACTGGAACATTCAGGGTCGATTATTTTCTGTCACGCTAAACCAAAACCAACCTTTTAGTGAAATTGGTATCGAAAGTCTCATAAGTTTGCTTTCTGAAAAAATACCCGCGTATCTTATATGGTGCAATTGGTGCCTTACTAATTTTTTTTTGCCTCTGCGCCGTGCTTTGAACAAAAAGCCCTTCAAGTGTGTCAGAAATGGTTAAGAGTGAGAGACTGTGTAAATGTATGTGATAGCATCGGAAGTGCTGGAAGAATGATTTTCCTGATCTCAAAACAACTTCAAAGTACTAAATTACCAGAAATTTGTCATCAGTGATCAGACATAAATGGAATACAACTTATGAAATGTGTGTTTGGCAGCATCAGAGTGGAAAGAAGAGTTTTCTCTCATTTAAGGATTAATACGGATTTCTTTTAAAAGCGCCAAGTGGTGAAGATTGGAACCTTGTTGACAATCTTTGCACTTACTTGAAGCTAATTTTTGACACCGCGAGTATGATGGCATCGTCAAATGTCCCCACAGCTAATACTTTTTTTTATGAAGCATGGAAGATTCAGTTGGAGTTAACGTGTGCATCCACAAGTGAAGATAATATCATTAGTACAATTACCAAACCGATGCAAGAGGGCTTTGATAAGTACTGGAAAAGCAACTGTTTCGTGTTGGCAATAGCGGTTGTAATGGATCCACGGTTTAAGATGAAGTTGGTTGATTTCTGCTTTGCAAAGATTTTTTGGTTGACTGATGGCTGCTGCGTCATATATTAATATATGTAGGGATGAAGGGATTCATCAGGTTTTTTCTAGATTAAGCTGCTGGTGGATGTCACTGGATATTTAAGCACGGGGATGGGCTATGGGCTCGGGGCATACAGATTTGTATGATTTTTATTATGGAAAGGCAATGTCAAACATCGAGTATGGATTTATATTTTGCTTAATTTAGTCAGAGTTGGATCAGTATTTGGAAGAGTCTCTTTTGCCTAGGAGTCACGAGTTTGATGTTATGCGATGGTGGAAGGTGAATGAGCCTAAGTACCCAACACTGTCGAAGATGGCTCGTGATATTTTGACTCTTCCTGTGTCGACTGTTGACCCTGAGTCTGTTTTTAATACTGGTGTTGAGAAATGGATCGTTTTAGGTTGCGCTTTGAAGCCTGTGAGACGGTTGAGGCCACTTTTACTGTGTAATGGATTGATACGGATGATGAATCAATTGAGTGTATGGGACTCCCTTGTGAAGATGGAATTTCAAATATAGTGTGGGGCTTGATAATTTGGTGGTTTAAGTTTTTTTGTCTCGTTTTTCTTTAGATTGTGCTCATTTGTAAATGCTGTCGGGATAATAAGTTTGAGTATTATACAGGTTTAGTTTGTTGCGTTTGAGACCTGAATTGTTTTGGTTTAATGCTGATTTTGATATTTGATTGTTTAGCTTTCAACAACACTAATTTGTTGCTGCAGACAAAATATCACATATCAAAATTATGTGAAGACTATGAGACTAGACATAATTAGATCAAATCCGGTGGTAATGGAATTCATTCCCGCTGAGATAATAAATATGTTTTACGTTTATGTCAACAGATACGTGTGATAATGCAGTGGTGGCAGTTCTAGTTTATGCCCATATTTACTACGAGATTGTATAGAAATAAGAACAAGTAATTGAAAGAGTGATTTCATTCCGCCTTGGCCTGTTATGTAGCACTTGGCTGTCATTAGTATTTAAACAGATAGTTTAACTGTGTATTCTCGCGCTTACTCGGATTCTACATTTAAAACCCATGTAAGTGAGAATTGTAAGTTACGTTGACCCCAAAGTGAGAATTTGAAAGATTGTTTTCGAAAGGACTGGGACATCTGGAAAGAGTGGGTCAACCTAACTTATACACTTGTATATGAAGGAGGCTTAGATGACTCTATATAAAATAAACCAGACTGTATATAAAATAAACCGTCGAGGTATGGAGTGTTAAGGATAAGCCTAAAGAGTAACTAACTGTAGAGATGAGCTTTATAGATGAAAAATTTTTTAGCTTATCTAAGTTGTATGTACACTATTAGCTATTTTTTTCTCCGGAAAATCTGTTAGATTCGCCTGTATATATGTACATCAACATTATTCAATGAAATCAAGTTTTACGATCATCTTCTAATCTTTACATGGTATCAAGAGCCAAAACACTCTAACGAGTTCAGATCCATTTTTTTCATCTGTTTTCTTTTCATCTATGGCCTCAAACTTGTGACACTAAATTGCCCCAAACTCACTTTCCAATTAAGCTAACTTCCTCCAACTTCCCTGTATGGAGAACAAAGTCATTCAACCATTATTAGCCTTGATTTGCTGCAATATATTGATGGAACTCTAGCCATACCATCTCAGTTTCCGACAATGAAAGAAAAGACAATCAATCCAGCACACCCGTTGGTATTGACAAGATCATTCCTTTTTTGTCTAGTGCCATTACGTGGTAGTTGTTCAGAATATGATACAACCAATCATATCATCAGCTTCATCCTCTAAAGAAGCATGGGAACGCCTCTTGCATAGTTATGAAAATGCTTCGCGATCCAGGATCATTTCGCTTAAATCTAAGCTCTGCATAAAAATCCAAACGAAATAATTTGTTGCTGAATTTTCTCAATGAAAAATGTGAGTCCATTGCTGATGACTAGCCCTAATTCGAAATCCTATCAAGTGAAGAAAGACCTTGTTCACATCATTTCCCAGTTAGGGATCGAGTTCAACTCGGCTTGTTGCCATGCCATTAAAGTGTCGTGAATCACAATTACATACTCGGATTTATTTGACAAGCTCACTGATTTCGAAAGGATGCTGAAAGAAAAAGACTCGACGTCTCTTCCTATAATTCCCACTGTGAATGTGACTCAAAGGCAAAATTCCAAGGGAACTCAGTCCCAAAGATCATTTCAAGGTTACCATTCAAATCATCGAAAAATCATGTGGTGGTTTACAACGGTAAATACTACTCGCCTAACTGGCAGGTCAAAATGGAAATGCTCTTAACCGAGCAGATTATTTTGTAACTTTTGTGAAAATTGCCAGGACATTAACCACGGGTGATTGTTGGTAGGCTTGCATAATTCTTAGCGGAAAAAACATTTCTTTTGTGATTAATTCACAGTCTCCAAATGCACAACAAATTGCTATCACTGCTACTTGATCTAAATGCCTTGATCCCACAACCAATCACATGTATATATCTAGACATGTAAATTTTGTTGAAAGAGGTTTTCCCACTTCCATGTTCGCAATTAATCTGTATGTTCACTACCGCTGTTCAAGGTGTCTCCGTGATGGATCACGTCACTTAATTAATAGCCACACCCAATTCCCTCAAAAACTTGTACTACTCACCTTATACCTTATGACTCACCTTTTTCCATTCTTCAAAACTCCGCAGCACCTATTCTCCACAATAACCTACTGATTCACCATCTTTGCCACCATCAGTCACATTATCTCAGACACCTGCTACTTTTCAAGAGCAAACACCTGATATCTTTGAAGAAGAACATTTAACCTTCCACATCCTTTTCAGCAATTACACCTAATACCTTGATCAACAACACACACATTCACCTCCTGTTACATTTCAATCTCCTAGTCCACATGCCACTACGTCTCAACCACCACAAACCCAATCCAACTTACAGCGTCCAACTCATGAAAAGAAACAAAATCCCAAATACTTTAATGAGAAATATGTTAATACCGCAAGTAAACACCCACTTCCTCAAACCTTGGAACCCACTACAGTAAACCTAGCTATCAAAGACCCTCTCTGGCGCTAAGCAATGGATCATGAGTTTAATGCTTTATTACATAATGGGACATGGGAATTAGTACCCAAATCATCTCACGTGCCAATCGGTTGTAAATGGGTTTTTCGAGTCAAGCGTAAGCTTGATGGTACTATTGACAAGTACAAAGCCTGACTTGTGGCAAAAGGCTTCCTTCAGAACCTGTTCCTGGACGTGATTATTTTGAGACCTTTAGTCCAGTTTCTAAACCCGTCACGATCCGGATCATCTTGTGTCTCGCACTATCAAAAAATTGGCCTTTGTGTCAACTAGACGTAAATAATGCATTTTTGCATGGTACACTCCATGAAGATGTTTTTTTATGATTCAGCCACCTGGATACATTCATCCTCAATTCCCCAATCATATTTGTAAGCTTCAAAAGGCGCTATATGGTCTCAAACAAGCACCCCGCGCTTGGTACACTGAATTGAAGAACTTTTTACTTGCGAAAATCACAAGCTGATGCTTCTTTGTTCCTTTATGATCTAAATGGAATTACAGCTTACTTTCTCGTATATGTTAATGATATCGTGTTTTTACTTAATGATGGTTCACACACAGTTGATTCATCGTCTTACAGAAGTATTGTTGGATCATTAGCTAATATTGGTATTACTCGTCCTGATGTTTCTTTTGTAGTCAACAAATTATCTTAGTTCATGCATCCTCCTACACAACTTCATCTTCAGGCTTTAAAAAGAGTACTACGTTATTTAAAAGGCACAATTCATCATGGGCTCTTTCTTAATCGAAAATCAGCCATCACTCTTACAGCTTTCTCTGATTTAAATTGGGGTGGTATAAAGGACAATGGCCGTTTTACTACTGCCTACATTTTATATTTGGGTTCTAACATTATATCTTGGCGATCAGCACGCAGAAATCTGTCTTTCTTTTCGGGGTTCATCAAACAGAAGCGGGTACAAAGCCTTAGCAAATTGCATCTGCTGAGTCATGATGTGGGTTCTAAATTTACTTCATGAACTGGGAATATCTTTGCTCGAAAAACTCCACCTTATTTTTGTGATAAACTGTGCCCACTTTTAATTATGCGCGAATTGATGTACCACTCATGCATGAAGCATGTTGCTCACTTTTTTCGCGAACGGGTTTCTGAAGGCTCATTACGTGTTTTACATATTAGCTCCAAGGACCAATTGGTTGATATGCTTACCAAGCCTCTGGGTTGAAGTTAATTCTTGCATTTCGTTCCATGGATATGGATGTCACCGATGGATACCTCATTTGTGAGGGCGTGTTAAGGATAAGCCCAAAGAGTAACTAACTGTAGAGATAACTTATAGAATTTAAAATATTTTTAGCTTCTCCTATATATATGTACATCAACATTATTCAATGAAATCAAGTTTTACGATCATCTTTTAATCTTTACATGGAGGAGGTGACATGTAGACAACCTTACCCCTACCCAAAAGTAGAGAGACTGTTTCTAAAGAACTTCTGGCCTTTTTGCAAGAAAATGAGGATCGAACCCTCACTTATGTCTCGGAGATTTTCCAACCAATCCAACCTTGCTTAATTAGATGCCTCTATATGATACATTCATAATTCATAACAATAATCATACACTGCCTTTTGTTCGAAACCAAATCCAAACATAGCATTAGAATAACCCCCCTAAAGACAAATACTTACAAATACCATAATGGGTTTGTCGATGGCATATTATTTCATTTGCCCTTACGCTTATCAGCCTAAGAGAGAGAAGATAAGCTTACTTTTTCGGATTGTGCCATGCGTTTTCTGATTATTTGAACTTAAATAATTAGTTGATAAACTGATCTACTGAGTTGAGTTTACATGGCATGGCATTAGAATAGAAACTAGTTAAAACACAAGTTATAAATACTCAAAAAACAATAGTTCACTGATAAGCCGAGGGAGGACCGGAAACGTTCGAGACAAGCCAGAAGAACATACCCCGCATTAAAAAACGTATAAAAACTCAAAATTAGAAAAACTTCTTTTACAAAAGTTTTATGCACCAACATACCTGATTTAATGCAGTTTTTTGGAATTTTTCGAGAACTTTTAAAAAAAAAAGTTTTCTTTTTATCCTTGTCACGAATATTTGTCTTTTTATTTTAACATTCATCTATATAGACCATTAAAATTTTATCTTAATATAAAAAAATACTTTTTATGTTTGAAATAATTTTTTTAGTTAAATATTTATGTAATTATCTATATCTATACTTCTATACTACTATATAAAGCATTTATAATGTGGGACCCATTAAAAATTAAGATAAGGAGGTGCAATCTTGACCATCCATCTCATTTTTGGGAATCACATCAAAAAGTGACATGTGTCCAATGTTTTGAAAACCGGGTTTTGAATCGACTCGGTCGAGTCACCGGGTTACTGGTTCAACCGGTTGGACCGCCGGGTCAACCCGGTTTTATAAAAAATATATATATATATATATATATAAATATATTTTCAATAATTAGAAAGAAAGTATGTATATAAATCATGAAATATTCCATATATTAAGCCTAAACACTATTTATTAACAAATATAACATGTAAAATTAAAATTACGTCGCAAATATATACAATTAACATGTTTTATTTATAAAAAAATACGAAAAAATCGAAACCCGACCGGGTCTCATGACCCGGGTCACTCCAAACCCGGCCAAACCCGGCGGGTCAAACCGGGTTTCGAAAATATGAAACCCGGTTTAATTTGACCCGTTTTTTCGGCCGGAACCGGTTCAACCGGTTGACCCGGCCGGGTCGAACCGGGTTTCAAAACACTGCATGTGTCACCTTTTGATTAAAAAATCACCTTTATTTTCAAATTGAAATATCTTTTTATCAGTTTAATTTTATTATGATCTAATTTCATCGTATTTTTTAAAATTTTATACTCTTTAATTCAACATATATTTTGTAATATTTTATAATTTTTTTTTTGTTTTTTACATTTTTAATGGGTTTATTTTATGTTGATTTATATTTTTTACAACTTTAACCTTAATTAAATAT